>QJPP01004402.1:0-72480 GCA_003996215.1 Jaltomata sinuosa
ACTTGTGAATATTTTGGGTAAAAGAAGGTAAAATTATGATTTAAATCACCAGTTTTATGATTAACACTAGATTCGGCGGGGCCGGGGTGCTAGTTGAGTTTTCTTGCTATTTGAGATAATTTTAGCCTCGGTCAAACCGAGCACCCGAGATGACTTTCTACTGTTTAGACCCGGTTATGACTGGGCATCCTTGGAGGGGTTTTTTTTGGAGATATTTTCCTACTACTTTAGTCTTGGACAGGGTCTGGGCATGTATATTCGAGACTGGGTCTCTATCTTGAAGCGGGACTTGCTTCCGGATGACATGTTTGATACGGAGTTTTAGTATGGGGTCGGGTACCTCCATGGACCTTGCCATCCGGGCCTGGGGATTCGGGCTGCGTGTGCCGGAGGAAGGGTATACGGTGGAGTAGAGGTATACGGGCAGTGTCCTTCCGTGGAACCTACCTGCTGGGCCGGATCGGCACCGGAGGAGGTACATACAGAGTTACCATTTCACTTGAGATCTTCATGCATCATATCATTCATTGTTTGAGGCTCCACCCTTGTTTGTTGTTTGTTGATTGTACGCTCCAGTAGTATGGGATGCCAGAGGGTTTGTTTTCACTTGTTTGTGTTCCCCGATTGTATGGGCGGCCGGGGGACTGCAGGTAGACTCTTGCTATTTACTTACAGAATTGTTCCCTGTTACGGTTAAGTATGAAATTGGTTACTGCTAAACTGTTAGTTTCTGGATTTGAGATTGATATGATTAGTTGAGTTTGATTCATGTCTCTGAGCATGCCTATCATTACTCTTTCCCTCTTCTTACACTTGAGGTTACCGGTATACCGTCTATTTCGTAAACTTATTATGTATACACTGTTATTGCAACGACCCCAGGTGCGTTATTTCTTACTTTCACCTGTGCCTATGGTGTATATATTCGGCTTACTGGCCTCACATATAGTTCTGTTGATTTCCCTCTGGGCTAGTTCCTGTGTACCTTTTGTTGATTTCTGTGACTACTTGCTTCTATTCTGTCTGTTACTACGCTTTTATCTTATATGTGCCCAGTCGGCCTATGATACCTACTGGGTACCTTATGCTTTGTATTTGGTGCTCACCCTACCCCCTGCATCTTTGGGTGCAGATCCTAGCGTGGGCCATCGCTGTTAGATCGCTGTAAGTCGTGCTTGGAGATCTGTTAGGGATTACTTCAGACTGAGGGTGAGCTCTTGGCGATCGGAGCTTAGCTTTAGTTTATATTTTGCTTCATGTACTCTATTACCATTCAGAGACATCTGTATATATTATTTTGGATCGTTTACACTCCATGTATGTAGTTTTGGCTCTATACTATGATAACAGGTCTTGGGGTTTGGTTTAGTTTCCGCATATGTATATATATACTCTTGTTATCTATTCTCCTCATCTTACTCTCTTACTTTTGCTTATTAAACTATTCTTTTGCTTATTTGTTAGATAGTAGCCCATTACTAACTGTCCTGGGCTACGGGAATTGGTTCGCCTTCTGGGGGGTTGTAGGTGCCATCATGACCGAGAAATCGGGTCGTGACATATTGGCTTTTTCCCTTGCTTGTGTTAACTGTTTATTATTTATATGAGCATTTGGTTCTATCTTGGTTGGTCTTTGTTGCATTTGCCGGAGTACGGAGGACCTAATACATCCCTACTCCTTGACATAAGCATTTCCTAGGATCCTGAGATCCTCAGGAACTCTGACATGTCAAGGATCAGCTTTATGGGTTGTACTAGGAGCCTATGGATCTGGTGTTCTACATTGTCTGACATGTTCTGGTTAGAGGTGATGAAAAGTCGTCTGGGATCGGGATTTCCAAGTATTGGGACAACTCCATATTTTAGCTTTAAATTCTGATTTCTCACAATTTGTTTGGTCTGTAATAATTATTGTATAAGCTCCGACGATGTAATAAATGAAATTTAGGGGACTGCTGTGGGGGAGGGGCAAACTACGTGCTACGTGTTTCATCTATTTGAAAACATAGAAAGCATGCCTATAGGTAATCTTCAGCATGTTTAATTTGTTAGATGTCGTGTTCTTAGGCTTAGCTATTAATTTTCAGCATGCTTATTGTAATATGGTACGTTCACTGATGTTTCTTGTACTACCCATAGTAGTTGTAATTTCTGCAAATGACTTAATTAGCTATCATGCCTATAGGATAAAATAATAATAATAATAATAATAAATAAATAATCTATTTTAGCATAATTAGTTACCATATCACAAGTTAAAATCTGTTTTAATATCTAGATACCATGCCTATAGGTTTAAATAAGTTTCAGCATGTTAAAACAACTGGTCATGATTCAAAATCTATTTCTGCCTGTAAACTAATTAGTTACCATGACCATAGGATCTAAACATGTTTTAGCATCCGTGTAATTAATTATTGTGTCTCATAAACAATCTGTTTCAGCATGTTAAAACCTATTTCAGCCTATTAAGTTATTTGGCTATCTGTTTCAGCATGATATTAATTAGTTATCATGTTTCGTGTTCTTTTTTTGAAAATCAGTACCGGCATGAAATCAGGCTCATGGATTTTAAGTCCGTTTTGGCATTAAATCAGAATCATGTTTAAATTAAAATCTGTTTTAGTATTTAACTAGCCATCATGCCTATATGAGTCAAAATCTGTTTTGGTATATAATTTAAATAGCTACCATGCTTACAGGTTCAAGTTTGTTTATTTTACATGATCAGAAACCATGCTCATATTTTCCAGTCAGTTCTATTTCAATTACTAGAAATCATGTCTCTAAGCTTAATCAAAGATGGACACCTGTTGCATGTTTAATCACTAGAATTCTGCCCATAGGTTTAATTATATAAAACTGTCAATTGTTTGAACTTTGGTAATTGTCTCTCCTTTAAATAGTTAAAAGGCCTAGTTGAGACCATTATGTGCTACATGTATCAAGTCCCTTTTTGTTTTGCCTGACGTTGAACATCGTGTCTAATTAGGAAATCTAATATTTTATTTGTCTAGACCCATATCCAAATAGTAAGTCCAAATGCCTCTTGGACATTAAGTTGGGACGGGTAAGCATCTTAAGACACGTTAGATTTTTCTCATTTTTTTTAGTACGCACTTAGGTAAAATAATCTTAATAACCAACTTAGGTGGGTAGATAGACGGATATGATGAAAATTTTCCCGAGCAGAATACGACAATGTCTTTGGAATTGTCTTCGATAGTAAGCCGGACGCTGATCCGAATAGGTTAAAATTAACCTAAGTTTAATTCTTATACTCTTACGTGTTTGGGGTAGTATTAGTTAAATCACCTACTAATTAGATCTCTTTTCCTATATCTTTTTTTCGAATTTTATCTTCTCGCTTATCTGATTTTCTTATGTGTTTATTTAGATTTTAAATATTTCACATGCTTAATTCTTGCTCACCTAGTTTCATTAATAACTAAACTGGTTTAATTTATTGACTTCTAAAAAAAATAGAATTTATTTGTATAATGGTGTAGTTTTATTAATTCATATCGATCTTTGTTTATCACATAATTTCCCACATAAATAACGAATCCGGCAGGGACTCACATTTGTGGACCTCGAAAGGTGCCTAACACCTTCCTTTCTAGGTAACTTGAATGCTTACCCGATTTCTGGTGACGTAGACCTCTAAAATTAAAATTAATCGTAGTTAGTTTAGAACGGTGCCCTAACGCTCCTTTAATTCATTAGGTGGCGATTCTTCACTCTTTCCATCCAAAAAGAGTTGTCACGTCGATGGCCCATCATTTCGCAAGAAAAATGGGGCGCGACAGCGTGGTTAACCGGATAACCTTCCCACGGACCCCCACCTTCTGACTTTGGCCTTCCCCTGTCTGCCAGTTAGCATAGAATTCCCTTACCATAGTGAGGTTACAATCCCCTTGGTCCTGGAAGATGTACTGAAGGCCCAATCTGTGGACCATTTCATGGATTTGTGGGAATTTTGCATGCATCCGGGCTTCATTCACATGCTCATCTGGGTGGTATTTAGCTTTCTTTTGGCTCTCAAACCAGTCGAGCCCCGGCACATTCACCGTTCTCTTTCCAAATTATCGAGGGGGTGCCCACGGGTTTGTAGGGGCTGTCGTACCGTATGATTCCCCTTTTCGGGGCCTTTTGCCCCCAGTACCTTCAGTGACCTGTTTCTTTCCTCGTGGCAGCATTGTAACTACAACACACATATTACATAAATCAGCCCAGTACAATGAGAGCTAGCAAAATTAGTGTCTTTCATAGGATCATGATAACCTCACACTTATTTCGCTAGCAATGGTGTCTATAGGTTGTTAATCATGAGGTACTCAGACTTCTCTCTTTCAACACAATTTGTACTTTGTCAACCTAAGACACCACATCCACCAAAACATTTACACAAGTTCATTCCATAAAATTCTCAAGGATTCTCTACCTTTTTCAACATTAAACATTATTCAAGGTCACCCCTCCATTATTTGCACTACACATTCATGTGATTTTTCATAAAGTTTTCAGGGTGACCCATCTCTTTCTACTACTCATTATGCCTTCCATAAATCAAGACCCAACACAAAATAAGAGACAAAATTCAAAATCCACCACATTAGTGAAACTACGAACAATAATCTTCTTTTGTGGGTGTATTTTAAGCTTTGAAGCTTTTATCAATGGTGAAAAAATATTAAATTCTTCCAACAAGATAACAAAGATTACACCAACCAATCTTGAATGTGAAAAGCATAAAGAGGAAGTAGAAAGCATTAGAAAGTAAAGGGGGAAATTACCTTGAGAAGTTATGGACTTTGTTGGAGCTTGAGGAAGACAACAATGGAGGAAAAGAGGAAATTTTTGGAGAGAGGGGAGTGGGGCGGCGCTCCTTGCAAAAAATGAAGAGAAATTTAGGCAAAGGTGGTCTTTTCAAAGACCTTTTTGGTCAAGATTTTGGGTCTTAGTTCGGTTGACTCTTGACCCTTGATCGAGTCCGCTGTCCGAAGTAATGTGGGGCACCGTGCCCTGGTCGCACCAGTCGAGGCCTACGGTAGTTCTACCCGAGGCGCGTTACGCCAGATTAGTGCCCACCTAGGAACTCGCATGGAGTAGTGCACCCAAGATGCGCCAGTAGCAGCTCACAATAGTTTGGCTTCAGGCGCGGTGTGCCTCTATCGCGCCCGTCTGGGTATCCAGACTCGGTGCTCTGTAATTCTGGGCCTGGCGCGGTGCGCCTCTGTCATGCCAAACTACCCCTGTGGTAGTTTGGTCGCTGGGGCGGCGCGCCAGAGCTCCACCAGACCCGTGGGACTCAAATTTTGTGGTACTTACCTCTTTTCGTGCGTCCGTGGCTGGCACCTTTCTTTTTCTCCCTGCAAAAAAAACAAACAATAAGAAAAATAGTGGGTTGCCTCCCACCTAGCGCCTTAGTTTTGGTCGTGTCACGACTCATATTTTTTTACATTTTTTGATATTTTTTGTCCTAAACTATTACAATACAATCGTAGGTTGCCTCCCACACAATGTCTGATTTAACATCGTGGCATGACGCAACCTCAAAGATTACTCATCCGACAGAGTGATTGAGGTTTTCTCCCTGTCCACATATTCAGACCAAAAGTGCTTCACCCTTTGACCGTTCACCAAGAATGTAACCATATCGCCCATCTTTAGGAGTTCAACTGCGCCATGCGGAGTCATCCGCACTACCTCAAATGGTCCAAACCACTTAGACTTGAGCTTTCTGGGGAAAAGCTTCATCCTTGAGTTGAATAAGAGGACTTGTTGGCCAGGTTTAAACGAGCATGGAAGGATATGCTTGTCATGCCACCTCTTTGTCTTCTCCTTGTAGAGCTTTGCATTCTCATAAGCTTGCAACCTAAACTCATTAAGTTCGTTAAGCTGCATTTGTCTTTTTCGCCCAGCCAGTTCGTCATCCAGATTAAGCTTCATTATAGCCCAATAGGCTTGGTGTTCCAACTCAAATGGCAGATGACAAGCCTTACCATCAAACAAGCCGATACAAAGAAGCTCCAATGGGTATTTTGTAAGCAGTTCTGTACGCCCACAGTACATCATCCAGCTTATCAGCCTAATCCTTTCTCTGTGCATTCACGGTTTTCTCCAGAATCTGCTTCACTTCCCGATTAGATACCTCAACCTGCCCGCTCGTTTGGGGATGATATGTTGTAGACACCTTGTGACGCACCCCATACTTAGCTAACAACTTATTGAACCAATTGTTGATGAAATGTGTCCCACCATCACTGATAATAGCTCATGGAGTGCCAAATCTTGTAAATATGTTCTTCTTGACAAGCTTCAGTACTACCTTTGCATCATTGGTGGGAAGGGCGATTACTTCTACCCACTTTGACACATAATCCACCGCAACAAGTATATACTTATTTCCGAAGGAAGGTGGGAAGGGCCTCATGAAGTCTATTCCCCATACATCAAAAATCTCCACCTCAAGGATATTCTACAGAGGCATCTCATGCCTTCTTGATATAGCTCCGGTCCTCTGACATTGATCACAACTCTTGACAAAAGCTGCCGCATCTTTGAATATAGTGGGCTAATAGAAGCCCGACTATAATACTTTATGTGCAGTGCGCTCTCCTCCATGATGTCCCCCATAAGGAGAAGAATGACAACTCTCTAAGATCTCCCTCACTTGACTTTTCAGAATACATCTTCTAATTATTTGATCCGAACCCTGCTTGAACAAATAAGGCTCATCCCATAGATAGAATCGAGAGTCGTGATACAGCTTCTTCTTCTGTTGTGTAGTGGCTTCTGGGGGATACACCCCACTCACCACTAGATTGACCAGATCAGCATACCATGGAAGCTCAGCAATACTAAGGGCTAGGAGTTGTTCGTCTGGAAACTCCTCTCTAATATGTCCGTCATTGGGCACATGAGACCAATCTTCAAGTCTAGACAAATGGTCAGCCACTTGGTTCTCTGTGCCCTTTCGGTCCTTTATCTCTAAGTCAAACTCTTGCAATAGAAGAATCCATCGAATAAGCCTTGGCTTTGCATCCTTCTTGCTGAATAAGTACCGGATAACAGCATGATCCGTGTATACAATCACCTTTGTTCCAACAAGATAGGAGCAAAACTTGTCAAAAGCAAAGGCTAGCGCCAGCATCTCCTTCTCCATAATTGTGTAGTTCATCTGAGCTGAATCAAGAGTCTTACTAGCATAGTAAATGGAATGAAATACCTTGTCGACTCTCCGCCCCAGCACAGCTCCAACCGTAACATCACTAGCATCACACATAAGCTCAAAGGGTAGCTCCCAATTTGGAGCAATCAATATAGGAGCTTCAATCAAGCGCTTCTTCAGATTTTCAAATGCCTTTACACAATCATCATTGAACTCATACTTCACCTCTTTCTCTAGCAACTTGCACATTGGCCTGGATTTCTTGGAGAAGTCTTTGATGTAGCGTCTGTAGAATCCTGCATGTCCAAGAAAACTATGAACCCCTCATACAGAAACTGGAGGTGGTAGTTTCTCAATAACCTCTATCTTCGCGCAGTCTACTTCGAGCCCTATCTTTGACACTTTATGCCAAGGACAATGCCTTCCGTGACCAAAAAGTGGCACTTCTCCTAATTAAGCACCAGATTCGTCTCTTCACATCTCGCAAGAACCCTATCCAGATTCTGCAAACAAGTATCAAATGACTTACCAAACACTGAGAAGTCATCCATGAATATTTTCACAATCTCCTCCACCATATCAGAGAAAATAGCCATCATACACCTCTGAAATGTAGCCGATGCATTGCAAAGCCCAAAGGGCATACGCTTGAAAGCATATGTGCCATAAGGATAAGTGAACATCGTCTTCTCTTGATCTTCAGGTGCTATGGCTATTTGATTGTAGCCATAGTATCCATCCAGAAAGCAAAAGTATTCCTGGCCAGCTAACCGATCCAATATCTGATCAATGAAGGGAAAGGGATAGTGATCTTTCCAGGTGGCTTCATTCAATTTTCTGTAGTCCATGCAAATTCTCCACTCAGTGACTGTATGTGTTGGTATCAGCTCATCCTTGTCATTCTTTATCACAGTCATCCCCCCTTTCTTGGGGACACATTGCACAGGGCTAACCCACTTGCTATCTGAGATGGGAAAAACAATACCTGCGTCTAGCCACTTGATCACCTCCTTTCTCACTACCTCCTTCATAGGAGGATTCAGTCTCCTCTGATGTTGTGTCATGGGTTTATACCCCTCCTCCATATATATCTTGTGCATGCAAAAAGAAGGGTTGATCCCATGAATATCAGACATCTGCCACCCAATTTCTCTTTTCCTTCTTCGCAACACTGCTAGTGCCTCCTTAACCTGCACTTCATTCAACCCGGCTGCTAAGATTACTGAAAGCATGTCGTCTTCACCCAAATATGCATATTTCAGATGCGGTGGGAGTGGCTTCATCTTTAGCTTCGGGGCTTCTTCAATAGACGGCTTGGGAGGAGGCCCTAGTGGTCTATTAAGAGGCTCGAACGTAGTAGTACTAGACAATGCACAAGCTGCCTCCAAGCATTGAATTATCTCATGTGCTGCTCTATCTCCATATAAATCTGTCCCTGTGAGGGCTCTCTCCAATGGATCTGAGGAAGTGATTAAGGGCATCCTTGAGTCTATTTTCACCACAGTAATAGCCGATAAGTCCTCATATAGTGCAGGCAACTTCATTGTCTGTACACATTGAAGACTTCCACCTTGTCATGTGCTCTCATGGTGAGCTGCCCTACTGCCACATCAATCAATGCTCTGCCTGTAGCCAATAGCGGACGTCCCAAAATAAATGGAACTTCTGGGTCTGGCTCAAATTCTAAGATCACGAAGTCCATCGGAAAGATCAACGAACCAATCTGCACCGATACATCTTCTATAATGCCCTCAGGTCTAGCCAAAGATCTGTCTGCAAGCTGCAGAACAATTGTAGTGGGGTGAGGACTACCCAACCCCATCTTCTTGAAGACTGAAGATGGCATAAGGTTAATATTTGTCCCAAGATCGCATAGTGCTCGAGCTATAACCTTTTGGCCAATAGTGATCTCAATAGTAAAACTTCCCGGATCTTTCAATTTGGTGGGCAACCTATTCTGGATCTGAGAAGTGCATACCTCCGTAAGAGTAACTGTGGCATATTCAGTCAGCATGTTCTTGTTTGCCACAATGTCGTTGATATATTTCACATACTTTGGGACTCCCTGAAGAACATCTATGAGTGGAAGGTTAAGGTGTACCTGCCTTAAAAGGTCAAGAAATTTATTGAACCCGGCCTCCTCTCTCTGTTTTATCAACTTTTGTGGGAAAGGTGGAGGAGGCTTCACAATAACTTCATCTTCTTTCACCTCAGTCTCAGTCCCAGCTTTAGCCTTCTCAGATGCAACTTCAACTACCTTGGGATCTGCTTGCTTTGGTGCCAACTCTTTCAGCTCCAACCCACTTCTAGTAGTGACTGCATTCAACTGCTTTGGATTTGGGTCAGTATCGCCTGGAAGACTACCCTGTGGTCACGCATTTTGTGCTCCAGCTAGCTGCCCTATTTGCTTCTCTAAATTCTGGATGGTAGTTGTGTGATCCTTGGCAGTTGCTTCAAATTTTGCTTCACTTTTAGCTTGGCTCTCCATGATAGACTTCAGCATGTCTTCGATGTTGCTAGGTATGACCGCAAGCTTATTGTTTCCAACAAACTGTTGATTCTGTCCTTGTGTCCTGAATTGATTCTGGCCTTGGTTGTTCCCATATGACAAATTATTTCGCAGATTTGCATTATATGCATTCCCATAATTCTGATTTCCACTTCTCTGAGCATAACCAACAAAGTTCACAGAATCTGGATTTGTCGCACAATCTTCCGATAGATGGTCACCACCACAGGTGTCACAAAACTGAGTAGTTGCTGGCTGGACTGCATTAACCTGCGCCTGATTATTTCCCAGAGCCAATTTGTTGAGAACAGTAGCTATGTTGCTCATCTGATTAGCCATAGACTCCACCTTGGCAAATAAAGTCGTGTTGGAATCTACCTCAAGAATTCTGGCAACCTTCTTAGGTGTAGCTCTACTAAGATCACTGTTCTATTCTGAATTGCTCTGCGCCATCCTTTGCAGAAGAGTATACAACTCGTCATATGTCTTCTCCAGTGCTTGCCCGTTTGCTGCACAATCTAGTAAGATCTTCGAATGAGGCTCAAGCACCTCAATGAATGTATGTACCAACACTTCATTATTCTGTTGATGATTAGGGTATGCCATAAGGAGGGCCTTAAATCGCTCCCAAGCTGTGTAGAGATTTTCACCATCTTTCTGTCTGAAACTTAAAATCTCATTCCTCAGCCTGGCTGTCTTCCCAGAAGGAAAGAAACGCGTCAAGAATTTTTTGTCCAACTCATCCCATGACGTGATGGAATTAGGTGGTTCCGCTTTTAACCATCTCCTCGCTTCCCCAAGTAGAGAAAACGGAAACAATGTCAGCCTTACGTAGTCCACTGCGACTCCTGTTGGAATGAACGTGTCACAGATTTCCAGAAAATTCTGATTGTGTATCTGCGGGTCCTCGTGTGATAAGCCCGTGAACTGGCCATTGGTGTGTAAAAGTTGCATCATGCTCTGCTTTAGCTCAAACCGACCACCCGGTGCGGGTTTCAGGATGCTTTTGGTGACATTGGTCAAGAGTGGGATATCCACATCGCACACTGGCCTTGGTGCTGCCATTTTTGCGATAACAACTTCGGGTTATTCAACTAATGGGACTGTCCCCTCAGCCACTGCCTGAAACTTAATAGGATAAAGAGTTGTTGCCCTTCTTCGCTAATGAAATAGTCTTTCAGGCTCGAGGTGTGGCTCTACCAAATCTTTATTCCTTTCTAGTTTCTTGACAGCTCAAAGTTTGTACCTGAAAATTTTAACAAAAGCTAAGATCAAGTTGTCAATACCTGAATAATAAAGCCGTATAAGAAAAGTTAGAAATTTGCTAATTTCTAAGTCCCCGGCAATGCCGCCAAAAACTTATTGGTTGATTTTCACTCACACGCAAGTGTACGTGGTCGTCCAAGTAATAGGAACTGGTTAGTCCGGATATCGTACCCAAGAGACTTGTGATCTAGCAAATATTCTACCTTATTCGTACACAGCTTAAATAAACAAGTATGAAAGTAATTCACAAATGATTTTTTGTAGTAATTAACGAATTAAAGTAAATTGACAAAATGAATTGCAAATAAGTAATGATTGTTGATTCCAAGTTTAGAGAGAATTCCAGGGTTACAGCTTTATTACACAATCCTAAGTAGCAATCACGTGAATTAACTTGTTCATTCACCTAGTTGTTGATTCCAGGGTAGATATTACAACTATGGTCTCTCGAGCCTCTAGTTGCCTATTCAAAATAGCATCGCAACTACATCGTTGAGCGGGGATGTGACATCTTATTCTAAAAGCATTTATATTTCTTTCGGTATGAACCAAGCAAGGCGTTCTAAGTATATCTATATCCTAGTCGCTAACCTACCCCTTACGTTACAAAGGAGAAGTCTTGCTCCTTATATTTCTCGATCTACCTTGTTGATTCCTCTCTCGAGTTCACAACAAAGTTATATAATTATTTTAATGGTGGCCAAGCATCAAAATACTAAAACAGGAATATAAGAACAACTAATAGTGGTAAACGAACAATTAATTCACATTCAATACTAAATAGTCATGCGTTTATAGCCGTAAGCTCAGAACAAGGGTTCTTAGCCACTCATACTACAACGAAGAACAAAGATAATATTATTTTCATCTAAAGTATGACTAAGAAAAAGGAAGAAGAAAAGAAACCTAATGGTGAACTCTATTCTTGCCTCTTGCTCTCCAAAAAAATGATGGAACCCTTCAAAAAACGTACAAGGTTCTATTTATAGGGTTTGGGAAATAACCCCTTTTCCTTCTTGAAATCGGAATAGAAAAAGTCAAAACAATCTGTCGGGATGGCTGCTGGCGCACCGCTCCTGCAAGGCACCAGGAGTGTCCTGCGGCAGTTTGAGCTCTGGCGCTGCGCCTGGATAGCACCCGGTTCGGGCCTCTGTTGTTTAGGGTCGAGCGCGCTGCGCCAGTATAGCGCCTGACTGGGTTCTCCTTTGGGGCGCCACACCTGGAAGGTGCCAGGAAGGCTGTGCAGTAGTTCAAGGCCTGGGGTGCCGCGCCAGATGTGCGCCCGGCTACTCCCGACCTATTTTCACCTTCTCGTTTGCTCCCGATCATTCCTCTACATCACTTTCATGCTTTACCCTTCCGTTTTGCCTATTCCTGGTCATTTCCCATGTCATTTTGCCTACAAGTATCTAATCATGTGTCTTAGTGCAACGTATAGCAATTCCGATCAAAACACATAATATATAGTAGGTAACGTTCTCAAAACACAAGGTAAACATGGGTAAAATACGATAAACGGGCATATAAATATGCCCAACATCACTCGCCCCCTCATCCGTCGGCTTCCGTGCTCCAGCCAGCTCAAGCAACCTCAACCGCGGCTCCCTTTCTCTCAAGTCGGCACTAGAGCTCCCTAGCGCCGGCTCCACACGTCCAGCAATAGCTCCAGCTCATTTTTGGAGCATTTTTCAAGTTTTCCTCCACTTTTGGAAGCTTTTCTCCATGGATTTCAACCAAATTTCTTCCCAAATGATTTTTCTAGTCCAAATCTTGGTAAATTAGTTTCTTTTTCATTAAATCTTCCTTATTTTAAGTTCATAACTTGATTTTAATTAGTAGATTACCCTACTAAATATTATCAAGTTCTTTGAGTCCATTTTTTTCTTGTGCGTTTCTTTGTGTGCTTTTCTCTTTTATTTCGTAGTTAATTTCTTGATTCAAGTCCTTTTAGTTTTATTTGAGTCGTCCTTCTTTCAAGAGTCACAAGGATCCATTCCTCCACAAAGATAGATAACCTTGAATTGATTGAGCGAAACTAGTAGCACTATTAATTTGGGAAAGAATCCATAAAAGGTGAGTTGAGAGTTCACATAAAAAGTGGCATGAGGATTTTATTACTAACTTGTTTGCTAGTTTTGTAGGTACAAAAGGAGGTATAAGGAAGGATGTCATCCATAGCCTCAGAATCTTTTGAAGGGGAATCTTATGAAGGCTATGATTGTGACCATGAGTTATATGATTGTGAGAACTACTACTTCGAAAATGAATGTGAAATGAATGGGGCTTATGGCTCTTATGATGAACATGAAGGAGTAGAAGTATCTTATGGTGAATCCAATAGTGCAGATGAAGAGTATGGGGATTCTCATATTACACACCATGGTGATGAAGATTGGGGTACGATGCTTTTTCCCATATTTCTTATGAATCATTTGAGGAAGATTGTGATAGAAGGGGATATTGTGAAGATGAATTACTATCCTTGTCTTGTGCTACTTCCTATCCTAGTCGAGGGGTTATAGATGTATGGGTGAAACCAATTCGAAGACGTTGTGTGAACCGTAAGAGAAGAACATCCTCTACTTTTTGGAATGCAAGAACTTATACTTCTTATTCTCCTTCTAATGTGACATGTTCTCCTTATGGTAATGATGTTGGAGGTAGAATTGAAGGATCAATAAGCCATGAAAGTAGAGTGAATCCAATATTGCAAGATAAGCGAGATCTGGAGAGGCAAAGTTTTGAAACAAAAATGAATGCTTACTTTGCCTCTATACAAAGTGAACTTGACAAGATTGGCCAATGGGTCACCAATCTTAAGCCCGAGGAGTTACAAAAGATGATGAAGAAAATGACTCCTCAAGAAGATGAACCAAAGGAGTTTCCATTGGAAGCAAAGCAAGCTACTCCTTGTAAGGATGACATAAAGGGGTTAATCATGAAAGTTAAGGCATCCACTCCTTGTACACCAAAGTGAAAGCTTGAGGTGAAGGGATCATCTAACCATTCACAAGGGATACTTGGCACTTGTCCGAACTCCAATGAAATTGAGAGACAAAAGATTGAGAGGAGTAAGGGTGTGATAAGTGACAACTCTAGAGTGGAAAAAGAAGAGGTTGTGTGGAGTGATGTGAGAGGGTTGTCACAATCTTATCCTAACTCATGTAACTTTTCTTGTTTCTCTAGTTGTCTTGATACTTGTGCAGGTATTCTTGGAAGCAAGCCTAGCAAAGCACCTCAAAATATGGAGAATCAAGAGGTGTTAAAAGGCTTCCCAAAGGAGTATTTGTGCTTCAATGTTGGAAACCAAGGTGAAGACAATCATTCATATGAGCTACGAGGTAACAAAGCTAAACCTTACACTTTATTGAAAGTAAAAGATTATTGTGTGGCTAGTAGCCAATTGAGTGTAAGTGATAGCTTGTATATGTATGAGCTTAAAGAGTCTTTACCTTGTGATGATCTTGATGACACATTGTTGCATGATGATGATACCATTGTTGTGAGTGCCCAAACACTAGTTGATCCTAAAGATGACTTGATTGATTCTTCTAGTAAGATCGATTTGAGTCCATCTAGTGTTAGCACTTGTGACTTAAGTGAAAATGTATTGTCATGTAATAGGGGTAGTCAAATGCTAGTTGGCTATAATGGTGGTAATCATGTGTGTGATTCTTTTGAGCTTGATATGCTACCAACTAGTGTTCATTGTGGTGTTGACCAACTTGCTTGTAATGATGACCTACTAATTGAGGAGTTGTGTGATGTGATAAATGAACCTCAATTTAGTGATGGTAATGATATAGTTGTTCATGTAGTTGGTCATGTAGGATCTTTACTTAGAGGTGATGATTCCTTATGTGTTTATTCCATTTCTTATTCTTATCATGAGGATCTTGAGATGGAGTATGAACTTAAGGATAATCCCTTATTCAATGATGAGATGACTAATGTGAATGATGAAGATAGTGGTGTGTCTTATAATGTTGGAAGTGTAGCCACCCTTGAATGCTACCAATTGTTTGAAAATCCACTATGGTATGGTGACACACTTTCCAAAGACGAAACTCTTTCCTTGAAAGATGATAGTACGTCTATTGGAGGGGTTAGTGGTCAAAAGAAAAGGGGTGTATGTTCTCCAATGACCCCTTCATTCTTGTGTGACCCTATTCTTGATCAAGGCCTTAATGTTTGTGGATCAAAGGGTGATTCTATATGTGGCACACCTTGGATGAAGTTCATTTAAGTAACACATTTCTCTACTACCTCTTTGCATATGATGATGTCCATGTTTGTATGGGATTTATTTTATATAGAGGTAAGGATTTCTTGGGTTGGTCCATTTGTCTTTGTGACCAAACTATGTGGGCCTTTTATATCTTTGACCCCGGTAAACACTCATGGGTGTTTGAACCAATGATGACACCACATTTGGTATGGTCTTATGGGGAATAGGGAAGCAATTGTGTCTTAGGACCTTTAAGGTTTCTTTAATCCATGATATTTCTCATAGCCGTATCCTTTGTATATTCTACAATGCATTGCTCTTATTTAATACAAAGTATAGTTGGTTGTATTTCAAATGTGTGCCTCCTTGGCAAGTTGGTATGGTTGATAACTCGTGTGCTAACCCTCATGCTATGAGGATATGTTTGTTGTTTGTCCTTCTCATGTTTTTGCAAGGTTCGGATTCGAGGACGAATCCTTTTGAAGAAGGAGAGGATGATACGATCATGGTTAGCTTAGAGTATAATTGGAGGGGCTTCCACATCTGGATGATAGCTTGGAGCCTGGAGGAAGCCATGGAGCAACAAATACACAAGGCCATGAGTGATCAAGATGTTATTTGGGCAATCAAGAAGGGACCTTGTGGGTTATTTCCAAAATAGTCACTTTTGGGCGATTTTTGTAATAAGCTATTTGTGTAAAGGCAATAACTATAAATAGTTGCCTTAGCCATTTTCATACTTAGATTATTGATTATTGAATTGTCTTGAATAGACTTGATATTTTAGATTAGGGTATTGATTGGGTTCAATTCCAATTGTTAGTTTAGAATGAGTGATTAGGGTGGATTCCTGAATTGCTTGTGTTATCTTCTTCACTTAATTGATCATCGAGTTATCATCTTATGGATTCAATTTGGTTTCTCGTGTATTTGATTGAGTTCTATTTTTCCTTGGTTGATTGTGAATTCAATTAGCCTTTCTTTCTTCTATTCTCATCCCTTTTTCTAATCTATCCCTCTATCTTTAATTTGTGTTGTTTCATTTTGTGTTTTCGATATCGATTTTGATCATTTTCGATTGAGATCGTTATCACACGTTGAATGGAGAAAACTTGAGTCTACGAATAGATGGGGATTAATTAAGTAATGACTAAGGAGAGAAAACTATAATAAAAAAATTTGAGGTGAGAAAATAAATTTAACATTTTTTTACTAATTAATTAATGCAATAAAAATATAGGATAGATGAACCATCTATATATAGCTAGGAATAAAAAAAAATGATGTAACACATTTCTTTGGCCAAGAATCACAATTATCTTTCTTTTTCTTTTTTTGGCTTTTTAAATATTTTGTTATATTTTTGTGCTATGCTAAAACAAAACTCAAAAATCACTCATTTAACTCTCTTAGTTATGTTAAATATTATATGTTAAATAAATAAAAACTGAAAAGTTCATCTTTTAATTGTCCTTAATAACATTTTCATACTTAAAATAATGGTGTATATTATCATCTTCTTCAATTGAACTTTTGATTCACGTAGATTCTCAAATGGGGTTTTCTTAACCCCCATCACTAACTCTCAAAAGTACATACTCTCATATATGTATCAACAAAAAAGTGTTCTATAGCTGATATAGTTTTTAGAGAAAACTAAAGAGTCTTCTATTATAAAGATTGAAAATTAATTTTAGAAGCATTTAAATTTTAAAAAAGATAAAAAAATAATCAGAAAAAAGATAAATCGTAAATTGACTTTCAGAAAAATCAACCACATAAAGATAACACATTTAAACATCACTACTATCAAAATTATCTCAATATTGATTGTCATGATAACTTTCTTGATCATACTTACTTCGAAGTTGATAATACATAAAAAATGCTAAACTTAAAAAAATGCAACGAAATACATAAAAATGAAGGAAAAAAAAGACTTGAGAGCGAAATGTTTCTTGCTTTCATATACTCCTTTTCAGTTACATGTTAATTCACAAGTTTTTTTCTCGATCATACATGAAACGTTGAATGTGATGAACCAAAAGAAGCAAATGGGACTTCTGATCATACTTGCTTCGAGGTTGATGATACAAAAAAAATACTAAACTAAAAAAAATGCAACAAAATACATAAAAATGAAGAAAAAAAAGACTTGAGAGAGAAATGTTTCTTGCTTTCATATACTCCTTTTCAGTTACATGTTAATTCACAAAGTTTTCTCGATCATACTTGTTTGGAGGATAATAATATGTGTAAAGAAAATGCTAAAAATTAAGAAAGCATTATAAAAAACATAAATATGAAAAGAAATACTTGAGAACAAATCTTGCATTTACAAGTCAAAGTAATGGAGAAGAGAAAGGATAACCTTGAATGAGAGCCTCCATGAAACAAAATATGAGTTTATATAGGCAAAATAGAGGAATCCCATAAAGTATTTCAAACTTACATATTAAATTATGGGGGTTATGGAGATGAAAGTTATGGGAGTTATTATGAGTAATGATTCCTTATAAATTTCATAAAAAAGAGAAAAAACACTTAAAATATTAGAAATCTTGTCATTTTATTAGTAGAAGAAGAACAAAAAAAGAAAAGCATAAGTTTCTTGAACAAAGAAAGGTGACACTCTTTCTTTGCCTAACTTTAATATATATGTGTATATATATATACACACACAAATTAATAGAAATGAAGAAATAAAAAAATAGAATCATTATAAAAGTTAAATAACACATAAATAAAAAAATAGAATAATACTAAAATGTTGGGAAAAAAAAGATAATTGAATTTCTTGCCATTCTTTTATTATTGTTCTTCTTTATTGTATAATCAATGCACAATTAAAATTCCTATAATATAGAATAGGAATAAGTGAAGTAGTAAATTTTGATACATTTAAGTTTTTATATTGAATAATAAAAATAAATAGAGTGAGTACTAACTAACACATTTATTTTTGTATTATAATAATAAGTAGATAAAAAATGTAGGGAAAAAATCCAAAAAAATGAGAAAATAGATAAATAGAAATGGAGGCCATATAGAGCGTCACGTCACTATTCCTAAAATCTTCCTTTATATATATATATACTAGGCAAATTGCCCGCGCTTCGCGCGGTGGTGAACTACCTCATTAAGCTTTCAGATGAGCATTCGGTAATAGTGTTTTTCTTTTTGATTTTGTACACCAATGAATCTTTGTTGTCAGCAATTTCTGGATATTTTTACAATTAGGTACAATTGTTGTAGCTTCATCTATGAGTAACTAAAGTGAATGAAAAGGGATACTAAAAGATATAAAGTTTGTCTTTAGGAGCTTGCACAAAATTGTCAAGAACAATTTATCCAACGTGAATAGTCGATAAACTTATAGAGGAATTGAGTTAATGGCCTTAGCACAAAAACAACTATACTTTTATACAGTAAGCTCAGAACATCTTTTCCAATATTCGTTCTAATAGATAATTGGTCGATGAACGGGGAAATCTAATGTAAGGCCTGCGATGGGAAAATGTGTTTTTTTAATTTGATAAAATTATAGATGAAGCAAAGAACCAGTGGAACGTAAAAATTTGCACTTTAAGTTCTTGTTCACTGACATAAGTGTATCAAATTGCGTGAGAATGGAAAAGTTGTATTCCTGGCCGTCGTCTAGAGGTACTTTGTACCAAGTGTTTGATATCTTCTTAGTGCGTGTTTGGATTTTAAAAACTGTTCTGGTACTTCTGTTGCTATTGCTGGTGCTTCTCGCAACGTCGCTATGCTTTTAATTTTCAGGTTCAACATTGTTCGGAGCTTCAATTTCCTTGTATTTCTCAGCTTATATGCCAATCACTATTTCCTTCTCCTTCATTGTTTAGTTGTTAACTTGCTTGTTTTCCTCAATTTAGAGCCAAGCACAACTCTCACGTGTTTTTCAAAGTCCCAAACTTCAGCCTGCAAAATCACTTGTCCACCCAGATCATCTGCCCGCACAAATTAATGATGTTTCAGTGGGCAATAACCAATCGAAACAAAGCCCAACAAAAGAAAAATAAACAGGAAAATTCCAAGTATCCTTCTTTTACTAAAAATGCATGTTTAGAAGTTTCGCATATGATCCTCATTAAGTTTACGCATGATTACTCGGTAATATCCGTTAACTTTTTGGACTTTGTACACCATTGAAACTTATTTGTCTACACTTGCTGCTAAATGCTCCACTTAATTTGTCTACACTACCGTAGGAAAACATTAGCTTCATCGGCCCAATGTAATATAAAGTTGAATTGAAGATCTAAAAATAACTAAAGTAGAAAAGATGTGGATTGATTTTTTGTGTGTGTCGTAACGGGAATTTAATAGTAAGGAAGGACTTTGAACGACCGGGAAACGAATTTAGAATTGCAAGTGAGGATCTATTATAAAGTGTAAACGGAGATTTTAACATAATTGTAAAGTGTCATGAAAGTATAAATTGTTCAAAAAGTGTTGAAAATATTCATGGGTCAGTAATTATTCATGGAATATGTACCGAGAATTGAAATGCATTATTAACTGGGCATCCTGAAGTGACTTTGAACTGACCAAAAGACTAAGTATAAGCTTCTTTGCAGAGTCTGATGTAAAGGGAGAAGGTTGTTTGCGAATCGACAACCCTGAGAAGATGTAGAAAGGGAAATATATATTAAAAGGAGTAGCGGCATGTAAATGTTAAAGATATGGGAAAAACTAATGGCACATTAAAAAGTCGTTTGTCAATATGGAAGTTTCTTTTAACCATAACATTCGGAGGAGGGGATGCGTAAGTTGAACGTGAAATGTCTGGTAATAATTCAGGGGCCAGTGGTGTGTTTAAAACTGAATGAAGATGAAGTTCAAATGTATATGCCGAACTTTAGATTAAGGAAACATTGAAGATATCAAAAGCTATAACCTTGTAAAATTCTATAAAGGAAAATATATTGTAAAAGGAAGAGCTTCATATTTTAAAAGGAAGAGTGTCACGTAAAAGTTGTAGTTTTTATTGTTTGTATGCCACTGATGGTGCGAAGGAAAAGGAAAACAGAAGAAGGTTTAGGATAGGTTAATGGGAAAATTTTAATGGGACAGATTTACAGCGAAGTGTATATGAATTGGAGAGCATCATACCTGGATGGTGCATGTCGATTGTGGCTGGCGCTTTGCATAATTTGAAAGCCTGTGATGAAAAATATTCAATCTCTATTGAAGGAGGTGTGAAAGGGGACAGAAGGACGGCAAAGTGTATGAGATTTGAAAAGCGTCATACCTGGTTGGTGTGCAGTGATTATTGCGGGTGGTTTGCAGAACTTCAAAGACGATGAAGGAAAACGTTTACTCTCTTTTGAATAGTTTGTTAGAGGCTGAAACAGGGAGATTGGGAAGCAGAAAGAAGGACGACAAAGTGTGTGATTCGGAAAGCGTCGTACCTGGTTGGTGTGCAGCAATTGTTGTCGGTGTGTTGCAGATAGTCAAAGCAGGTGAAGGGAAATTGTAACTCTCTAGTGTAGAAGTTGGTAAACGCTGAAACATGGTGATCAGGAAGGAGATTGAAAGGGTTGTAAGAAGAACAGGGAGAAGAGTGTGTGAGCGGTGTAATGGAGATTTGGTGAAAGGTTTTTGTCGCACCTGTTGAGGTATATTTGGTAAAGTGTCGCTTTAGATTGGAGGAGAGTATGCAGAAAGGCACGTTAGCGAGGGGAAGGGAATTAAATGGAAAAAATTTAGAAAATTAAAATAGGGGAATTCCTTGCTTGTTGTGGCGCCACGTCACCGGGTTGAGGATTACACAAAAGAAATAGAATATATACCCAAAAGAAAAACCACCAGTTTCTTCCAGAAAGGCGGTAAGCCACCCACAAATAAGACTAATGAAATTTAGACATTCCATGATGAGCAACCAATGTTGCAACTAATGGAACTATTGAATCATTCCAATTTTTAGCTGGTGTAAACATCGGGCACGAACAAATTTGAACAACAATTTTATCATTAAGATAAGCTACTATTGCTTTAGAAGCCTTACAAGTTTGTAAGTTCATGTAAATTGCCTTAGTGAGACTGTCATAGTTTTACAGCAAAAAAAAAAGGGAAACTTCTCTCGACCCTCACTCCCAAATGCTCTAAATTCTTTTTTTCTTGTAGAAGTTAAGAGCAGACAGAAATATTGTTACACAGTTGAGAACACAATCAATTGTCATGTACTATTTGAAGTCCAAATCAAAAACACCGAAAGAATATACCAGAAACTATAGAACCTCCAAGTCAAAGGCGTATGCATAGTAGAAATTACTCCCCGAAAATATATTAAAGGGTTTGAGGGAAGTAGAAGTTAAGAATTAGATTTAACCCAATTAAAGAGGGCGATGATGGGTTATGGACATCAAAAGACACGATTTTGGAATGCATTAAATAATTCAAATTAAGGGGAAAATAAAATAGAGAAAACAACAAAGAAAACAGTTGGTTGTAACAAATCGATTCAAATGGAAAATATTCAGAGAAAGGAAATGAGAAATTCGGTCATAACAACTCAAACGGAGCATGATTTGTCCAATAACTGTTTGAAGGAGAGCATGGTTTAATATCTGCTATTACTGGTGGATAAAAGAACATGGCGCAGCATGTGTAATATCAGTAGTCACACCTTAAGTGAGGAAAGGTATTCCGCAGAAGTTGATATAAAGCGAAAAGACAGATTTCAAAAAATGATAGTTTTGAAAAGCCAAAAGTATGCATTTTTCCTTACAAATTTGCCAAGAACAATTTGTCCAACACTGAAAAGTCTTATAAAATTTTAAAGTGCTTGTGAGTTTAACTTTTTTTTTTTACAAAACATATGGGAGTCGAACTGTAAATAAATGTAAAAAGTTGTAGGAAACCTACATAGAATTAGTTGATGCGGTAGAAGTAAAACAAAGTGGTTGAGAATAATAAAAAAAAAGCATACCTGATCAGCCTGGAGTGTTGTCCGTGAAGAAGAATATCAAAGTCACAAGGGATTAGAAACACCACGAAGAAGAATCACAAATTTGTCTGCAGAATTTGATACAAAGTGTTAAGGCAGATTTCAAAATCGATTGCCCTGAAAATCCAAAAGACCAATTTGTAAAGAATAATTTATCAAAAACTTAAAAAACTCATGAGAATCTGAAAGTGTTATTGAGATTCAATGTTGTTTTCAGAACAGATGGAAGCGTAATAGTGCTAAACGTAAGAAATCATTGGAAATCTAAACGGAAGCAGCATACCTGGTGGTTGGAGGGTGGTTTTGAACCGCACGGAACAATTTCAAAGTCGGGAGAGATTTTTAATGGCGCGGAGAAGTGATCCAAATGTCTCCACAGCATGTTGTTGGCAAGAACAGGGAGATTTGATGAAGCGTTATTTTCTGTTAACGCAACTATTGGGGGCAGAAGTGCCATTTTATTTTTTCACCCCTAATTATTCAAGCGTGAAAGTGGATTTTTAATCGTAAAAATAGATACATTCTAGTTGTGCCACGTCACCGGCCTTAAGATTCTCTTTTATATATATATAGATTCTACTTCTTCAATATATTTCTAATCTAATGTTTTGAACTCAGGATATGTAAGTAAACTGATGTAGTAAATCTAATAGGTAAGTTATTCATGCTATTCTAACCTTGAGGGAAGCCAAATTTGACAGAGATAGTCCTCTCTGTTTCATTTTGACTGAGTAGTTGCAGATTGAAGAGATCCCCTGTCCAAATTGAACAGGAACCTAAGCCATCATAAGTATAAACAGTGCAAGAGTCTATTGAAACAAGTATCTCTGCATTGTAAGGCTTCCTGAACTGTGACATTAGTATATGGTTGAGTAGGTAATCTAATTAAGAGTTTAATTTCACTGCATTGCAACTTTCCATCTCTTACACAGCCACCAGAATAATCATTCGAATTCCGTTCATCAATCGATCTTGGATTAAAACCACTCAAACCATTGCAGTACGAAATAGCATTACTAGTGCAAACTCCAAATGCCCCAAAATTCACCATAAACATCACATTAATTGTTGTCTAGGCTTAGCGCAGAATTCATTCCAACCAACAGCATTACCAATAATGTTAGTTGCTTCATTTGTCCTGTGACGTCGATGATCAACCTTGATATGGTTGTACTATTTTTAAAAATCGAATATGTAAAATAGGACTTGTTAACATAGTAGATCCTCAGGCACTAAGTTAAATATATCACCAATCACTTGCCCCAATACTGTGTAGTCTTATTCTATTTTACGATGAATTGGGCATGCTTTGGGTAAAATAGAATGAAATCAAAACATATTTCCTTTGTGTAATCTTGTTATATCCAAGCTTAGCAAAAAATGTGTCTATTGGTTGATCAAAACTCTGCCAAAGTGTTAAGTGTGTAGATGAATTTGACACTTCACTCAAAATCAAATTACCATCATCACCAACAACTGCTATGACTGAATTATTTTGAGTCTTGATTCTTGTCAAGGAGAACCAAGTTGCCTTGAATAATTTTTAACTCAGGTAAACTCATATTACCATCTAAATTAACTGGTTTTTCTCTATTTGCTAACCAAACAACTGTCTCTGGATAAACTTTCTAGTACCCGACTATAATTGGTTTGGTTTGATTTGATTTTAACTTAAAAAAGTCAAATCGAACCGAACCAACCCGATATTATATGTATACTATTTTTAAAAATATTTTATACACAAAATATTTGTATGTACATACAAAATATTTACTGTGATATAATTTAAAAATATTTCATAAATTTTTTCATAGTTTTTATCTTTCAACATATTATTTCAAGTTAAAACTTAGAATTTTGAATGGTCCGATAAGTTTTATAACTCATAGGCCATAGATAATTGTAACTCGCCCATATCAATACTATTGCTAAGAAAAAATTGTTCAATTCAACACTAGGAATGACAATCATGTTACATATCTATTTTTTAATTTTACATAAATACATAAACTAATTTTATTTTTCTGTTTAATATTTAATCATGTAGTTAATACTTATTAGATTAATTTTAGCATGACTTAATACTTTTAAATTATGACTATTTTTATTAAGACTTATTAATATGCAATATATATTCTATTCGATTTCATTATTTTTTGGTTGAATATTTTATTGTCATCACTCATTTTTTTGTGTTATTTTTTTAAGAAATACCTTAGATAGTTGTATCTTGCTATGACTAAAGAAATATTTGAAGCACAAGTTAATTATATATTTGTACGAAGACTTTATCAAAAAAAACCCCAAAAAATTCGAAAAACCCGAGGAAATCGAAAAACTCGAAAAAATCTGAGGTTGAAAAACATGACTTTTATTAATTTGGTTTGATTTATAAATTTAAAAACCCGATACTAATGATTTATTTTGGTATTTAAAAAATCCGAATCAACCCGATCCATGTACATTCCTAATACTTGTCATGCAAATTTGGTGACAAACCTATATATGAAAATTCAAATTGAATTGAAGTTGTTTTTGTTCTTAAAGGTTTGAGCAACCTACTCATTACAAATTCTATAACACCTAACATATATATGAGAAACCTACTCATTACTAATTCTACACCACAAACATTATAAATACAGACAAACACATAGAAAATGCAACAAAAAAACCAATACAAAATATACAATATACAACAAAAAAGAAAACGGATAGAGAAAAGAAGAAAAAATAGAATGGGATGAACCATGGCAAACTTTGAAAATTTGCACATTTATTGCTTCTTCCCGCAATAGTAATGGGAGAATGCACTTGTGATTCGAACGACCAAGGAAGAAATAAAACTCATGCGCTCACGTATAAAATGATAGTGCTCGTTGCGAGTGCAGTTGGGGTATGTTTTCCGGTATTGGGCAAGGCAATTCCTGTCTGAAGCCCAGAGAGCAGTTTTTTCTTCATAATCAACAGTTTCACAGGTGGCGTGATCCTATACACGTGCTCCCGGATGCCTTTGAAAGCCTAACATCGCCATGCTTGAAAGAGAATCCATGGAGAAACTTCCCTTTCCGTGGATTTATTGCAATGGTTTCCACAATGGGCACTCTTATGGTGGAATCTTATGCAACTTCTTATCATAAGAAAAAAATGAAAAATATTGAAGTCGTGGAGGATTAGTCCGGAGATGAATTGAATGAAGTGGTGGAGGCCGGAGATGAAGAAGGATTTATTAATCATGCTCACTCTCATGGCCATGTTCATGATTCAATATCAATGATGACTGATTCTGATTCTGATTCTGAGCTCCTTTGTTACCGTGTTATTACTCAGGTAATAATTTAAGTTACATATTCTTGGAGTGTATTTTTTTATTGTATGACTATAACTTGATTTAATATAATAAGTTACTAGTCACTACTTATTATGTATAATTGTACATATGTTACTATCTATAATTAAATGACTTTATAGTGTAAATATTTTTTTTTCACACTGATAATTCTCAACTTTAAATCTAAAAAATGAAGCTTTTTTATTTTATTTTTCCGTTCTTCATGGGGACTTAAAATAAATCTTGAACAATCGAAAGTTCGACAATATCATGGACATAGACAATTTTTAATGGCATAGAGATCTGAGATATTTTATATTAGTTGTAGTCAACAATATGATATCACTTATTTGATTAATGAAAGCATTTTGTTTGGATAATACAAGGTGCTGAGCCATTTTCACTGATATTTCTTGTTTCATCGATTTTGTTTTCTCGTTCAATAATGGGAGAATTGATTTCTTAAGTCACTTATAATTTATTTTTAGTTTTATGTTATTTTTACAAAACAACTTCATTTTTATATGTAAAAGTAATTTTCTTCTATTTATTTTATAAACGGCCAAGTCACCTTTATTCCTCTTCAGAGTAATACTCGCTGCTCCCACACTTTTCCTTACTTTCGTAAAGAAAAAGGAAAAAAAGAAGAAACACTATCACGTATGCTTCATTATTTTGTGTGAATAACTAACATTTGTGGATTTGCAAGTTTTAAAAGTGGGAAAACTTGTGCACTCTGTGATAGTTGGAATAGCTTTGGGTGCTTCTAAAAGGCCCAAAACAATAAGACCTCTTATAGTTGCTTTGTCTTTTCATCAATTTTTCTAAGGCATGAGACTTGGTGGATGCATTGTTCAGGTCATTACAATATACTCCTTTTCTGTGCACCAAATTATCCCCCTTTTTTCTTGTTGCTTATACTCGTAGGCAAACAAAGCTTAAACTCTTGTTTGGCTCTTTTGCAGGCGAAATTGGAGCCCCGTAAAATTGCGATAATGGCATTATGTTTCTCTTTCACACTCCCAATCGGAACAACAATTGGACTTGACATAACAAATGTTTACGATGGAAGCAGTCTAACTGCTCTTATTTGGGAAGGAATATTTAATTCAGTTTCAGACGGTATCTTAATTTACATGACACTCGTTGATTTCTTAGCTGTCGATTTTATGCATCCAAGAATGCAAGGCAATGGAAAGCTAGCTTTGGTGCACAGAAAAAGAGTGCCATGTTTGGCCCCGTAAAGGAAGCTAGGAAATTATGCTTTGGTGAACATAATTTCCTTGTGGTTAACTTTTTTCAAGATGAAAATGCTAGTGTTTTATTTACTTGACTAATTCATATGGTTTATGACATGTTAGATTTGTAAATGTTAATATAAAGTTTTTCTTATGTTGAAAAGAATTTTTTTTATATCTGAAAATTCATGTTTAGATTTACTATTTCAATATTTTATTAATGGTCTTAAAGTTCAATTTATTTTCTTATTGTAACTGATATATTTTTGAGTGAAGAATGTAAATTTAATTACATTGACTAGGCCTTTTATGACTTTTGTCTTAATACAAATTTTTTTAATAGACTTAATGGCTTTCATGACATTTAATGTTGAGATGTTCATATATGATAGTGTGGTAATTATTATACAAAATTGTTTGGGAGAATTTATATAATCTTGTTTTTTAAATGATGAAATGTCTTATGATAAATTGAATATTTTGTGAATTGTATAAAAGTTATTCTAGTATGCAATTTTTTTTTTAAAAGTACGGAGGTATGCATATATTAATAGTAATGTGATTGAGGATAACATTATAGTTGAAAATGAAATTTTTGTTTGAGTGTTTGAGAAGTGAAAATATTTTATGTAGCCATGTTTAAAATTATTTTGAGAATAAATATTAAAAAAAAAAATTGAGGTTGATTTTACACTTTTATTGTTGATAATATTGGTGTTGAATATAGTGTATTTCTCGTTGTACTAGTGATGCAAATTTGAATTTTTGATTAAAATGAGATAACATTCACAAGTTATTATGTGTTTACCCTATGTGGGGTGTCATAACATGAAATGCAAACTTACCGATTTAGAGTTGGTTGGTAATGAGGCTGGAGGGTTAAGGTTCGTGTTAACTTACCGATTTGGAGTTAGTTGGTAATGAGGCTGGAGGGTTAAGAGACCTCTTAGTGAGTATTTGGGTTGAAATAAAATTCATGTGTCTATATATATTTTGTGGTTGCCATGCAACATTAATTGTTGTGGAAAAATAATTTTTCTATGGGAAAATTAGATGCATATGTTTGAGACATAATGTGATAAAGTAGCTACTGTGAGATAAAATTATTTACGTAAATTATGTGTAGTCGAAAGTGAATCTGATCAATTCACAGACTAAAAGAAACATCGAGGGGAATGAGACTTTAGTCAATTTGAGAAGATCAACAATGATGGTAACCCAACATATGTGATTGGAGATCCCATGAATTAGGTTCATATGGGTCATAACAAGTCATTAGTTGATCAAAGGGCACTATTAAATTTTTGTCCCTCCTATGATGTGTGAATATAGTGCAGTGCTGCAAGGCAAAATGAGGGTTGAGTTATACTCTTAATCCAAATCATATCCTTTATAGGTGGTGTATTGCTCTGCAGAATACACTTGATGATTGGACCTATATGGGTGTGAAATGGTGTTGTTCCTATGAAATTGTGACAGATTTCTAGAGCGCTCATGAATATCAGGACACGCGCATGGCCTCTTAGGGCAAAACCGCGATAACGACAAAGATTGTGCGAGTATAATGTGATAGAATAAGACCCTAGGCTTACAAAAAGAATTTTTGGTTCATAGGAGTTTTAAACTTCACCAATTATTTTGTAAAACTTAATCTTATTTTATCTAGGTCTGGTTCATTGTTTTAAACTTCACCAATTATTTTGTAAAACTTAATCTTATTTTATCTAGGTCTGGTTCATAGTCTACGAGACACCAGATTCGACGTATTGTACTCATATGTGAAAACCCAGCAAAACTCATTATTTCACTATATTTTTTTTGACATTCTTTTTGAAATATGGAGGGGATTGTTGGAAAATAATCTTATATTTCAAAAAGAAATATTATCTTTTAATATATTATTTATATCATCTTCATTACTCTTAATAGTCAATTTGAAAAGTCAAATATGAAATCAATTCTTTGTCATTCATTGGCATTTACCTCTCTTTATTTGCCATTAATCTTTGCTCTTCAATAGTCATTATTGACTTTAAATTCATTTCAACTATGACAATTATTTTGGGAGTTGATTTCTTACCTATATATATTGGTGTTTTATCCTTTTGGGAAGGATGAAGAAGAGATCAAAAATATATAATATTCCTCTTATTCTAAATATATAGTGTTGGGTTATCTTCTTATGAAATCTTTGTTAGTTCTGTGTTCCTAGTTTATACTAGAAGAGCTTGTTGAATCCTGGAGGATACACTATACCGGGTGAAATATCCTTAAGGACAGTGTCACTTGACATGCCTCAAGCTATGATGAATTCCTACTAATGTTCGTGATGAAGAGATCCTACAAATGTTCGTGATGAAGAGTTCCTACAAGTGTTCGAGATAAAGTATTTTCCATAAGTATTTCCAACAATATATTGTCGAACTTTCGATTGTTCAAGATTTATTTTAAGTCCCCGTGAAGAACGGAAAAATAAAATAAAAAACCTTCAATTTTTAGATTTAAAGTTGACAATTATCAGTGTGAAAAAAAAATATTTACACTATAAAGTCATTTAATAATAGATAGTAACATATATATAATTATACATAATAAGTAGTGACTAGTAACTTATTATATTAAATCAAGTTATAGTCATACAATAAAAAAATACACCCTAAGTATATATAACTTAGATTATTACCTGAGTGATAACACGGTAACGAAGGAGCTCAAAATCAGAATCAGTCATCATTGATGCTGAATCATGAACATGGCCATGAGAGTGAGCATGATTAATAAATCCTTCTTCATCTCCGGCCTCCACCACTTCATTCAATTCATCTCGAGACTGAGATCGAGACTGAGGCTCCACCACTTCATTCAATTCATCTCCGGACTAATCCTCCACGACTTCAATATTTTTCAATTTTCAAAGTTTGCCATGGTTCATCTCGTTTTTTTTTTTTTTTTTCCTTTTCTCTATCCGTTTTCTTTTTTGTTGTATGTTGTATATTGTGTATTGGTTTTTTTTGTTGCATTTTCTCTGTGTTTGTCTGTATTTATAATGTTTGTGTTGTAGAATAATGAGTAGGTTACTCATATGTATGTGGTGTAGAATTCCTAATGGGTAGGTTGTTCATTTATTATGTGCAGGAAAGGATTAGGACTTTAATTCATGACAAACCCTTAACAACAGAAACAACTTTAATTCAAATTGAATTTTCATATATATTTGCTGTCAATGTATATAGTGTTTATAGTGTTGTCAATGTATATTTGCTGTGTATTTTTTTTGTAATTTTACCTATAATTTTCGTATTTAATTTGGTGCTGGACACATACTCCCTCCATACCCAAAATAAATGTCCCTTTAGGGGAAAAGAATTATACCAAAATAATAAGTACTCCCCTTTTATTTCAATATATGTGGCATAGTTAAAATTTTAGGATTCAAATTTTTAAATTTTGACAGTGAATTTAAATATAGAAGTTTTAAGTTTTTTGAAATAAAATTTATATATTTGGAAACTACGTAAAAAGTATTATAAATCACAATATCAATAACTTAAATTTTTTAAAAGAAATTTCGGTGAAAAAAATAATTAATTGACTCTCGAAATTTTAATTGTGCCACATAAATTGGGACAGAGGGAGTATCATTTTAAAAATTCCAGACAAAAAATAGAAATTGTTTCGACATTACCCATATTAACGAATTACTTCTTCTTAATAGTATTCAATTTTCAAAAAACATCTAATAAATAGGTACTCCCTCTGGACCACTTTACTTGTCACATTTTTGGTTTACAAGCCCCTTAAGAAAAATATTAACTAGAATGTAATTTGACTAAATTGTCTTTATTTATTACTTCTCTCTATTTAATACTTATCTCTTTTGCACTATATTAATATATCTCCATATTTATGACTAAGAGTAAATGTGAAAACAAACAACTAAGTATAACTTGATTTTTTAAAATGACAACTATTTTGGACCATTTATATTTAGTAAGGACGACAGGTAAAGTGATCCGGAGGGAGTATAGTTTAGTACTTCTTTTAGTAGACCCAATTACTCATTTCTAGAAAGCAAGATGTATTTTTACTACTAATTATAAATACCTTGAAAAAAAAATTTGTTCTTTAATAATTTCTTGATATGTAAAACTCCTTTCAATTAAAGAAAAGTAAAAAATTAAAAAGGACATCATTAATGTCTTCTTAATTATGCAAAACACCGATTATTTTGAAACAAAATTTCAAAATGAAATTGTGACCACTTATTTTGAAACTAGGGAGTAAATTATAACTTGTATTATTTACAAGAGGAAAATCAATGTAACCACAGACAGTGTAAAATTGAGCTCAGGGATCATGGAAATAAAGTGATTTATTCACGCCAGCTACGTTCTTTATTCATATTCAGTTTCTTAGAACTCAAATACTACTTGTTATTTGTGTCTTTCTTCTAGTGGCAAACTGTCAATTAGTAAATCCGTGTAACTTTCACTTTAATCAGTTATCAAAACTAAAGGGCCTGTTTGAATTGACTTATTTTAGGTTTTTTTTAAGCCAAAATAACTTCCACGCATAGTGTTTGTGTAAGATAAAAAAAAGTGTTTTAAGCCAAAGTAATAAAAAATAAGCCAAAAGTCATTCCTAACTTATGATTTATGCATAAGTTCATCCAAACATGCTCTTAAACTTTTTGTTCTAGTCTGAAATCAGTCTTAAAAGTTCACTTTTGTAAACATTGCAAGGTCCATGTAGTTGGAGCCTCTACGTGGTAAACTAGAAGAGGCCAAACAACAACAACATACCCAGTGTATTTCCGGGGTGAGGTCAGGGGAGGGTAAAATGTATGCATACCGTACTTTTACCTCAAAGGTGAAGTAAAGAGGCTGTTTCTGATAGACCCCCAACTCAAATTAAAAAATGACCACAACAAGATGTAATGGAAGTATAAGAGATATAGACAATAAACGGGAACAACAAATAGTCACAAAACACTACTACAACAAACAATACTACATTTGAACTATACAAAACACCAGAAGAGGCCATAAAGGGGTTAATTTTGGCTTCACCCAGCGCCTTCTCAGGTTGTAACACATAAATGCCTGTTCAAACTAGCCAAGAACATCATAAGGAAAATTGTGGAATTATCATATCATTTGGGAGAAAACATATGGAATATCTATTGTACTAATCATGGTAAAGACCTTGCTTTCGTTAATTTTATCGAAACCATTGATTTTGAAATGAGACATGTTGTTACTCATCCAAGTAAGAATTTGGGGAAAATGGAGACAATGAGAAATAGAGAGGAGCCGTGTTAGAAAAAATAATTTAATGTTGTAGGAAACCATAATCTATTATGATTTGGTATTTTAATTCATGTCTTAATAGGATTTATAGTCAGACATTACATAGGAATAGGTTATCCTGGTTTGAGTTAAAGTAGGTTTCGTACTATTATAAATAAGGATGTTGCTAGCTATTTTCATATAGCAGAGAAAGAATAACAAGAGAGTAGTGGAGAAGCGCAAAGCACATTCAAAGATTTGTTAGATTATGAATAAAATATTTTACTTCAAACGGGATCCATCTTTTACCTATTACAACAGGTTATTACTCTGTTTTCTAAGGCTGCCAAGGTAGGCTTGTTATAGACAGTTACCTTTTGCTATAGGTCACTTTAACTCAATTATCTCACAAAGCATCAAAACAGAGCAAGCCTCTCTAATGATATTAAATATAGCCTTGAGAAGTACATCAATGAAGCTACCTTCAATGAACAGCTTAAGATAAATAACAAAGACGATTCCATCACACTATTAAAAGATTTCCACTGCAGCATTTTAGGCCGACTCAGAAATTTACAAAAAGATACACACATTCTCTCAATATAAGAGGGTTACTTCGATATTGACAAATATTGCTGCAAATTAGTGGCAAATAATAGATTGCTAACTCAATAAATTTATCTGAAGTATAAAAGCCAAAACATATTTATTTTGAACTCGAGTTAAATAAGATTTGAGAATTTTCATGAAGGCCATATATTTTAGGAACCAAGTATCTATGCTTTTGGAAAGCTTGCATAATGAGACGTAGTTTCTGCTAGTGCTTCGGAAATCTGCAGGAAAATATTACAATTGTATCATATATAAATGAAAAATTAAGATGATCTCACACCAGCATTGCTATCGTCCTCCTTCTACTGTAATTGTCACTTGATTGTTAGAGACTTTGGAGGGAGAAGACGATGTGATAGACGTGAGTGTTCTTATTACAAAAGCTGGTCGATTAGGTCTCTGAAGATTCATACCTTCCCCTACCAACATTACAATGACATCCGACATTTTAGGACGTTCAGTTGAATCTCCTTGCACGCACAAGAGTGCGACATTCATACAATGACTTCACTTCTATTGTATGATTCAAATAATGACTTCTCTAATAATTGTATTGCCCTTTCTTCTATCCACAACCTCCATGCCTGTGATGACTTTCAATTAAATATCAAGACTTCAAAAAGGACAAAAAAGATGTAGGTCTGAGTTTCTTCACTTATATAACCTAACAAGTTTAAGGCTTCTTCTGATTGGTAAAATCCTGTGTTATTTCTTCCACTGATTATCTCAAGTATGACTACTCCAAAACTGAATACATCTGACTTGATGGAAAACAGTCCATCTGATGCATATTCAGGAGACATATAGCCACTAGATTACACCATGTGGATCAAGTGTTACGCATAATAAGTAATTTACGAGAAACAAAAAGGAAAGAAAACACCCATTGTAATTAAAATCATTTACAAGAAAATTGATCGAAAGGGATGTATGTTATACTTACTAGGTCCCCACCACTTTCTTTTTCTTTGCTTCTGTTCTTTTTCCTTCAACAATCCTTGCCAAGCCAAAGTAAGAAATCTTGGGATTCATCTCGTCATCTAGTAAAATGTTACTGGTTTTTAAATCTCTATGAATGATCCTTAGTCATGAATCATGGTGAAGATAAGCAAGACCTCGTGCAATGCCCAATATGATGTCATAGCGCTTCTTCCAATCCAATGATTTGCAAAGTTTTCCATCTTGCATAGTTATCAATAGAACGAGTAGATGACATCAATTAACAAAATCAAATCTTGTCAAAAGTATAGTAGCTTGAGAATAAACAACATATCTTGGCAAACTTGCCAAATATCAATGTATCTAAACTTTTATGTGGCATATATTCATATAGTAGAATTTGTTCCATTGCATTGATGCAATAGCCCAATAGTCTCACCAGATTCCGATGTTGAAGCATTGCAAGTAGAGTCACTTCATTCTTAAATTCATCTATCCCTTGTCCTGAATGACTAGATAACCTTTTCACTGCAATTTCTTTTTCTCCTGGAAAGATACCCTGCCAAAAGTTCTTCTCATTACTATAGGTCAATGCGGCCATGCCATCCAGAAAGATGTAAAATTGTAATTTTAACCTTGTAAACAGGACCAAATTCTCCTTGTACGAGCTTATTTGCATTCGAGAAGTTGTCTGTAGCTTCCAAAATGGTCTCCAAGTGAAAGTATGGAACATCAATAACTTCATGATTGTTTTCATTCATCAATACTTTTGCTTCTCTTTCAACTTTGTGCCAGTGAAATATTTGTGGCCCTTGAGTACCTTTTGTTCTATCTGAGATTAAAAAAGAAGGGGGAAAAGGAAGAAAAACATAATGATCTCATTACCATAATTGGATTGAGAATGACCTTTGGAATTAAGTCCAAAAAGGTATAAAAGAAAATATCTTCCAGAGTGAGACTCATTCAGCAAATACCTGCTCGTTTTGCCATTCTTCTTCTATAGTAAATATAGCTAAAGCTGCTTATGAGTAGAAACACAAAAGTTGTTATGGATGAAATGATAGCTTTAATCTTCATCGGTATCTTAGCCTTCATTTGAGCTGGAAGTAGAGAGCCAAAAACAAGTCAGATCTTGAAGGACTTGATGCAAATATTCAGTGGACCTCAGAACCTACCGTTAATACCTTTTTAAGAATTTATTTCAAGCTTAAAGAAAAAGGAAAGGAGAATCATTGTTGCCAACTGCTAATGTTCATATGAAATTCTATACAAAACATAGTGATTTTCACCATTATGAAATAAAGAATTAAGATAAGTTATTTTATGCTATTCTAACCTTCAGGTGAGCCACGTTTGACAAAGATACTCCTTCCTATTTCATATTTTCTCAGTTGTTGCAGATTGAACAGATTACTGGAACCATCAAAAGTATAAGCAGTGCAAGAGCAATCGTTGAAACAAGTAGATCTACACTGTGAGGCTTCACTAATGGTGATATTAGTATCTTGAGAAGCAGGTAATCTCATAATTGAATTCATCCAAAAACTATCCTCGTCTTCATTAATGGCGTTGCACTTTAGCTTTCCATTTCTTACACAGCCACCTGTATAATCATTCAAATTCTATTCTCTGTATGATCTTGGCTTGAAACCGCTCAAGCAATTGCTGGATGAATTAGCATCATTGCAAACTCCAAATGCTCCACAATAAGCATAAACCTCACATTGTTCTCTAGGTTGAGACCACAATAGAGTCCAATGAGAGTCACTATCCAACCAAACGAGTTGCTTAATTTTTCCTGAGACATCTATTTTCAACTTTGGTGGCCTTGAACTACTATAATTATAAAGAGAATACGTAAAATATGATCCATTTCCATTGTCGGTATAGTTGTAATTGTACATGTAGTGTAACCCCATTTCAGGGAATGGGCTGAACCTATGGCCATTCCATGAACCACTTGCCCAGTACTGTTTAGTCCTGTTCCATTTTATAACAAATTGGGCATGCCTTGGGTCTAGTTCCAGAGAATACAATCCTGGTGCTGGATCGGTCAAATCCTTCCATGAAATCAGTTCTTGTTTTCTTTTGTGTATGTTTGTCATATCCAAGCTTAGCACCAGGCAACAATGTATCTGTTGGGTGGTCAAAACTTTCCCAAAGTATTAAGGGTGTTGTTGAATTTGACATATCACTTAAAATCAAATTTCCATCATCACGAAGAACTGCTATGACTGAATTATTTGAAGTTACAGTCCTAGCAATATGTGTTGACCAAACTACGCCTTGAATTTATCGATAAGCACCAGGTTGCCTTGAAGAATTGTTAAGTTAGCAGCACCATAATCAAGTGGCTTATCCCTATTTGCTACCCAAACTACATTTTGCCATAAAATAGTGTTCTTGTACCATATGCCAATGTAGTAGTTGAGATAATTACCTGGTTTGAAGAAGCCAAGCTCAAAGTTCTCACCTGAAGAGACAATTGTTTCGCCAAATGAAAGAGATTTATTCGCAGAAATGGTGTCCCCTCCGAGACAGAGATTACTGTTGAGACTGAAGAATAAAAAGAGTACTAGAAACAAATGATTTTTCATTTCGATGGCTACACAATTGTTGAATATGGCTGAAAGAACAAGAAAACAATAAGGAGAGTACCTGTGGAAGTCTTGATGGAAGAGACATTTTCTACCTTGGAGTCAATGAAACTAATCAAAACAAGTTGATTTTTCTTACTTTCTAACTTGTGGTGGCGATGGATGTTGAGAATGGATTGAGCTAAATTGGATTAGAATGCAATCCACCCATATAAATATGGGTATAAAATGAATTGGATAAAATAATCTTGACCCACTTTAATCTGCTAAAGCCAAAAAACTTTAAACCATTTATGCACTACAATCTTTTCTCAATGGTTGTAAATGAATTATATATCCCAGAGACAGTGAACAATGTATTACTAATAGTTTTAGTAGTATATTAATACAATTATTTTTTAGATAAAATAGTACAATCTGGTTCATCTTTAAGACCTTGTGTCCCAACGTCGAGTTTCCATGGCAATTAAATGGCTTCACCATTCCTGCTAGCGTCCTTCTTCGACTGTAATAGTCACCTGATTGTTGGAGACGATGTATTGCTTACCGGAGGAAGAAGATGATTTGCTAGAAGTGTGATTCCTTATTACAAAAGCTGGTCTACTAGGTTGCGGAAGACTAATACCTTCCCCTCCCAGCATTAAAATGGCATCCGACATGTTAGGACGATTATTTGGATCTTCTTCTACACACAGGAGCGCAACATTTATGCACTTTATTGCTTCACTTCTGTTGCATGATTCAAGTAATGATTTCTCCATTAATTGTATCTCAGCTTCTTCTGTCCACAATTTCCATGCCTGTGATAAATTTTCTATTAGAGAATCAAACCTAAGAAGAAGATATAATATTAAGTGTTTCTTCACTTACATAGCCCAACAAGTTTAAGGCTTCTTCTGACTGATAAAATCCTGTATTCCTTCTTCCACTGATTATCTCAAGTACGACTACTCCAAAACTGAATACATCTGATTTGATGGAAAACAATCCATCCAGTGCATATTCAGGAGACATATAGCCACTAGATTACGCCAGGTGAACAAAACATTGAGTATAAGATTTTATCCCAAGTTCCTTTTGTAAGAAATTAATGACAGGAAAGGATATTATACTTACTAGGTCCCCACTATTTTCTTTGTATTTGCTTCTGTTACTTTTCTTTCAACAATCCTTGCCAAACCAAAATCTGAAATTTTCGGGTTCATCTCCTCATCTAATAAAATGTTACTGGTTTTTAAATCTCTATGAATGATCCTTAATCGTGAATCGTGGTGTAGATAAGATAGACCCCGTGCAATGCTCAATATGATGTCATAACGTTTCTTCCAATCCAATAATTGACAAAGTGTTCCATCTTGCGTCGTTCCATGACAAAGTTTAGTGATGTCAATAAAACTAGATCATTATAAGAAACATGTGACTTTGAGAATAAGAAACTTATCAATGCTAACTTACCAAATATGAATGTATCTAAACTTTTATTCGGCATATATTCATAAAGTAATATTTGTTCTGTTGCATTGATGCAGTAGCCCAATAGCCTGACCAGATTTCGATGTTGAAGCTTTGCAATTAGAGTCACTTCATTCTTAAATTCATCTATGCCTTGTGCTGAATGACTAGATAACCTTTTCACTGCAATTTCTTTTTCATCTGGAAAGATACCCTGCCAAATGCTTTTTATGTCATTACTATAGGTCAACAAAACCACAGAGATGTAAGAATAAAATTTTAACCTTGTAAACAGGACCAAATCCTCCTTGGCCGAGCTTATTTGCATTTGAGAAGTTGTCTGTAGCTGCCAAAATGGTCTCCATGTGAAAGTATGGAACATCAATAACTTCATCATTGTTTTCATTCAGCAATACTCCTGCTCCTCTTCCAACTTTGTTCCAGTGAGATATTTGTATCCCTTGAGTACCTTTTCTTCTATCTAAAATACAAACGGGGAAAAAGAAGAAGAAAAAATGACATTCGGAATTAAATTCAAAATGGTATAAAAGAAAATATCTTCCAGGGTTAGGTTCATTCAGCAATACCTGCTCTTTTCGTCATTCTTCTTCTATAGTAAATGTAGCTAATGCTGCCTATGAGTAGGAACATCAAAGCTGTTATGGATGAAAGGATAGCTTTTAGCTTCATCGGTTTCTTAGCCTTAGTTTGAGCTGAAAGTAGAAAGCCAAAAACAAGTAAGATATATTTAACATCTATCTCTAAGGACTTGATGCAAATATTCAGAACCAACAGTTGTTAAATGCCAGCGTTAATAAGGAATAATTCTATCCATAACATAGTGTTTTTTACCATTATGAGTTATACTATGCATTCTAACCTTCAGGTGAACCACGTTTGACAAAGATAGTCCTTCCTGTTTCAATTTTGCTGAGTGGTTGCAGATTGAACAGACTCTCGGTCCAAATTGAACAGGTACCGGAACCATCATAAGTATAAGCAGTGCAAGAGCAATTGTTGAAACAAGTAGATCTACACTGCGAGGCTTTCACACCGGTGATATTAGTATCTTGAGAAGCAGGTAATTTCATAAGTAAATTTATCCATAAACTATCATTGTCTTTCATACTTGGATCACACTGCAACTTTTTGTCTCTTACACAGCCACCAGAGTAATCATTAGAATTCCATTCACTATCTGATCTTGGCTTGAAACCGCTCAAACAATTGCAGGTTGCATTAGCTTCATCGCAAACTCCAAATGCCCCACATTTAGCATAAACTCCACATTGTTCTCTTGGTTGAGACCAGAATTGATTCCATTGAATGGAAGTATCAAGCCATGTTAGTTGCTTAAGTTGTCCTGAGACATCCATGAAGAGGTATGATGGGATTTCACTATTATAAAGGGAATATGTAAAATATGATTCATTCTCATTATCGGTGTATCTGCAATCATATATGTAGTTTAACCTCATTTCAGGTACTGCGCTGAACATTCGGCCATTCCATGAACCACTTGCCCAATACCGAGTAGAACTATTCCATTTTATAACAGTTTGGGCATCCGTTGGGTCTAGTTCCATGGAAAACAATCCAGGTGCCGGATCGTTCAAATTCTTCCATGAAATCAGAACCTGCTTTCTTTGTGTGCGTTTGTCATATCCAAGCTTAGCACCAGGTAAAAGAGTGTTTGTTGGGTAATCAAAACTTTGCCAAAGTAGTAAGGGTGTTGATGCATTTGACACATCACTCAAAATCAAATTGCCATCATCACGAAGAACTGCAGCTACTGAAATATTTCGATTGATGTTCCCATCAAGTGCTGACCAGATTGAGTTTTGACGTTTATCGAGAAGCACCAGGTTGCCTTGACTAATTATCAAGTTAGCATCAGCATCATCAAGTGGTTTCTCCCTATTTGCTACCCATACTACAGTTTGCGATAAAATAGCGTTCTTGTACCATATGCCTAAGTAATATTTGGAAGAGTTACCTGGTCTGAAGAAACCAAGCTCAAAGTTCCCACTTGAAGAGATAATTGTTTGTCCTGTAGAAACAGATTCATTAGCAGAAATGGTGTCCCCTCCGAGGGAAAGATTAGTGTTGAGGCTAAAGCATAAAAAAAGTAGTAGGGACGAATGATTTTTCTTCATTTCCATGGCTACAAAATTTGTTAGTACAACACATGATGGCTGAAAGAATAAGAAAAATAATTACCAGAGTAAATGTGGAAAGTCTTGATGGAAAGGAGACTTTTCTGCTTTGAAGTCAATGAAACTATCCAAAACAAGTTGATTTTTCTTATATTGCTAACCTAACATACGTTGATTTTTCTTATTGCTAACATACGTTGATTTTTCTTACTTCTAATTACTGGTGGCAAATGGACAGAGATTGAAAATGGATTACACATTGCAATCCACCCATATAAATCTATGTATATATAAAAGAGAATCTTGTGCCCGCCTATGTGGCATTCTCTTAGGCCTTTAATCAGATTTATCTTTTTTGAGATTTTTTAACCTTTTCCCTTAAATTTTATATTTATTAATAATAAATTAAAAAAAGAAAACGACTAATGTATTACTAATAGTTTTAGTAGTATATTCATACAATTATTTTTTAGATAAAATAGTACAATCTGGTTCATCTTTAAGACCTTGTGTCCCAACGTCGAGTTTCCATGGCAATTAAATGGTACCACCATTCCTGCTAGCGTCCTTCTTCGACTCTAATAGTCACCTGATTGTTGGAGACGATGTATTGCTTACCGGAGGAAGAAGATGATTTGCTAGAAGTGTGATTCCTTATTACAAAAGCTGGTCTACTAGGTTGCGGAAGACTAATACCTTCCCCTCCCAGCATTAAAATGGCATCCGACATGTTAGGACGATTATTTGGATCTTCTTCTACACACAGGAGCGCAACATTTATGCACTTTATTGCTTCACTTCTGTTGCATGATTCAAGTAATGACTTATCCATTAATTGTATCTCAGCTTCTTCTGTCCACAATTTCCATGTCTGTGATAAATTTTTTATTAGAGAATCAAAGCTAATTAAGAAGAAGATATAATATTAAGTCATGGGAAGTTTCTTCACTTACATAGCCCAACAAGTTTAAGGCTTCTTCTGACTGATAAAATCCTGTATTCCTTCTTCCACTGATTATCTCAAGTACGACTACTCCGAAACTGAATACATCTGATTTGATGGAAAACAATCCATCCAGTGCATATTCAGGAGACATATAGCCACTAGATTACGCCAGGTGAACAAAACATTGAGTAAAAGATTTTATCCCAAGTTCCTTTTGTAAGAAATTAATGACAGGAAAGGATATTATACTTACTAGGTCCCCACTATTTTCTTTGTATTTGCTTCAGTTACTTTTCTTTCAACAATCCTTGCCAAGCCAAAATCTGAAATTTTCGGGTTCATCTCCTCATCTAATAAAATGTTACTGGTTTTTAAATCTCTATGAATGATCCTTAGTCATGAATCGTGGTGTAGATAAGATAGACCCCGTGCAATGCTCAATATGATGTCATAACGTTTCTTCCAATCCAATAATTGACAAAGTGTTCCATCTTGCGTCGTTCCATGACAAAGTTTAGTGATGTCAATAAAACTAGATCATGATAAGAAACATGTGACTTTGAGAATAAGAAACTTATCAATGCTAACTTACCAAATATGAATGTATCTAAACTTTTATTCGGCATATATTCATAAAGTAATATTTGTTCTGTTGCATTGATGCAGTAGCCCAATAGCCTGACCAGATTTCGATGTTGAAGCTTTGCAATTAGAGTCACTTCATTCTTAAATTCATCTATGCCTTGTGCTGAATGACTAGATAACCTTTTCACTGCAATTTCTTTTTCATCTGGAAAGATACCCTGCCAAATGCTTTTCATGTCATTACTATAGGTCAACAAAACCACAGAGATGTAAGAATCAAATTTTAACCTTGTAAACAGGACCAAATCCTCCTTGGCCGAGCTTATTTGCATTTGAGAAGTTGTCTGTAGCTGCCAAAATGGTCTCCAAGTGAAAGTATGGAACATCAATAACTTCATCATTGTTTTCATTCAGCAATACTCCTGCTCCTCTTCCAACTTTGTTCCAGTGAAATATTTTTTCCCCTTGAGTACCTTTTCTTCTATCTAAAATACAAACGGGAGAAAAGAAGAAGAAAATATGACATTCGGAATTAAATTCAAAATGGTATAAAAGAAAATATCTTCCAGGGTTAGGTTCATTCAGCAAATACCTGCTCTTTTCGTCATTCTTCTTCTATAGTAAATGTAGCTAATGCTGCCTATGAGTAGGAACATCAAAGCTGTTATGGATGAAAGGATAGCTTTTAGCTTCATCGGTTTCTTAGCCTTAGTTTGAGCTGAAAGTAGAAAGCCAAAAACAAGTAAGATATATTTAACATCTATCTCTAAGGACTTGATGCAAATATTCAGAACCAACAGTTGTTAAATGCTAGCATTAATAAGGAATAATTCTATCCATAACATAGTGTTTTTTACCATTATGAGTTATACTATGCATTCTAACCTTCAGGTGAACAACGTTTGACAAAGATAGTCCTTCCTGTTTCAATTTTGCTGAGTAGTTGCAGATTGAACAGACTCTCGGTCCAAATCGAACAGGTACCGGAACCATCATAAGTATAAGCAGTGCAAGAGCAATTGTTGAAACAAGTAGATCTACACTGCGAGGCTTTCACACCGGTGATATTAGTATCTTGAGAAGCAGGTAATTTCTTAAGTAAATTTATCCATAAACTATCATTGTCTTCCATACTTGGATCACACTGCAACTTTTTGTCTCTTACACAGCCACCAGAGTAATCATTAGAATTCCATTCGTTATCTGATCTTGGCTTGAAACCGCTCAAACAATTGCAGGTTGCATTAGCTTCATTGCAAACTCCAAATGCCCCACATATAGCATAAACTCCACATTGTTCTCTTGGTTGAGACCAGAATTGATTCCATTGAATGGAAGTATCAAGCCATGCTAGTTGCTTAAGTTGTCCTTAGACATCCATGACGAGGTATGATGGGATTTCACTATTATAAAGGGAATATGTAAAATATGACTCATTCTCATTGTCGATATAGCTGTAATTAAATATGTAGTTTAACCTCATCTCAGGTACTGCGCTGAACATTTGGCCATTCCATGAACCACTTGCCCAATACTCTATAGTCCTATTCCATTTTATAACAAACTGGGCATGCGTTGGGTCTAGTTCCATGGAAAACAATCCTGGTGCCGGATCGTTCAAATTCTTCCATGAAATCAGAACCTGCTTTCTTTGTGTGCGTTTGTCATATCCAAGCTTAGCACCAGGTAAAAGAGTGTTTGTTGGGTATTCAAAACTTTGCCAAAGTAGTAAGGGTGTTGATGCATTTGACACATCACTCAAAATCAAATTGCCATCATCACGAAGAACTGCAGCTACTGAAATATTTCGATTGATGTTCCCATCAAGTGCTGACCAGATTGAGTTTTGAAGTTTATCGAGAAGCACCAGGTTGCCTTGACTAATTATCAAGTTAGCATCAGCATCATCAAGTGGTTTCTCCCTATTTGCTACCCATACTACAGTTTGCGATAAAATAGCGTTCTTGTACCATATGCCTAAGTAATATTTGGAAGAGTTACCTGGTCTGAAGAAACCAAGCTCAAAGTTCCCACTTGAAGAGATAATTGTTTGTCCTGTAGAAACAGATTCATTAGCAGAAATGGTGTCCCCTCCGAGGGAAAGATTAGTGTTGAGGCTAAAGCATAAAAAAAGTAGTAGGGACGAATGATTTTTCTTCATTTCCATGGCTACAAAATTTGTTAGTTCAACACATGATGGCTGAAAGAATAAGAAAAATAATTACCAGAGTAAATGTGGAAAGTCTTGATGGAAAGGAGACTTTTCTGCTTTGAAGTCAATGAAACTATCCAAAACAAGTTGATTTTTCTTATATTGCTAACATACGTTGATTTTTCTTATTGCTAACATACGTTGATTTTTCTTACTTCTAATTACTGGTGGCAAATGGACTGATTGAAAATGGATTACACATTGCAATCCATCCATATAAATCTATGTATATATAAAAGAGAGTCTTTGTGCCCGCCTATGTGGCATTCTCTTAGGCCTTTAATCAGATTTATCTTTTTTGAGATTTTTTTTACCTTTTCCCTTAAATTTTATATTTATTAATAATAATTATGTGCCGTCTTAATATTAAAAAAAGAAAACGACTAAACAGTCGCTCCTTCTGGCTTTTACCAATCGCTGCCCGGCAAAGTCGCCCCTTCCTTCTTCTTTTGGGTTTTATCAATCGCAACCTGAAAAAGGCACAATGAGATGCTAAAATCAAAACTACGAATTAATCCCAAACTACTGTTGAATTGCAGTAGCGATTTGCAGGTCATTTTCTTTATCGCAAAACTACGGTTTTAGTTTGGGCTGACTTACAGACTACGCCCATTCTTCAACTCTTCCTCTTCTTCTTCCTTTTAGTTTGGGCTTAAGAGGCACAATGAGACGCTAAATATTTGTACGTAATGAGAATAAATTTTTGGTAATGGTTATTTGAGATTCAATTTCCCCCCCTGTTTTTTGGGGATTATTTTGTTAGACATTTGGGAGGATTTGTTATTTTTGTGACATTGACGGGGAATAGCTTGATGGAGAAGATGATGACGACGGTGGAGAATAGATTTTTGGTAATTTGAGATTCAACTTCTTCTTTTTTTATTTTTGGAATTTTTATTGGTTAGGCATTTACGAGGATTTTTTATTTTTGTGACATTGATGGCGATGAGCTTGGCGGAAAAGACGATGACAGTGGAGAATTTATTAGCCGGTGTTTTTAGGTTCATTTGAAGTATTTTCAAGATTGTTTTGTGACTTTTTTTTGTCAATTTTAATTATTTACAATGGATACTAATTAAATAATGATAAAACAGACTGGCAGGTGAAGGACAATGGATGAACATGAAGATTACTGTCTCCTCCGATTCTTTTTCAGTGAATTTTCATGGCACAATCAAACTCCATGGAACGAGTGCTTAAAGCTGCATTAACTTCCGGTCCTCTCAACTTATCAGATCACTCTCTCAGGCAAGTCCTGATTCGCTTATTCTTCACATGATTTTTCTTTTTGTTGAGTGGCTTCAAAAAATTCATTCTCTAATTATGATTGAATTTCCTGTTAGCATTGTGTCTGAAACAATGAATTTAAAACATTTAAAAGCTGCCATTCGATTTAATTTTTTACTAATGTTGAGTGAGGCTAGGGGATGATGGATATGTAGTTGGACGATGGTATTTACAATAAAATATCTTAAGTTCGACAAATTGTTTGAACCAAACCCTTTTACCCGTAATTTGTTTTAGTGATGACATTGCAGTTGTTCCAAAATAAAAAAATTAGGTCATTCACTCATTTTATTTGGTCTTACCTTTTCTTTTTATCTCAAGTCTAATTTTGTTATTTCCCCCCTGAAGTTATAAAAGAATGTCGATTTAGTATTGTTCTTCAAACAACCCAATTTGTCATGAGTGATAATATTAGCTATTCGATAAGATTACAGAAAGCAAGATGCTCTAATTTAACATAGTTTTGATTGTCCATTCTCAGATTGTTCTAATTTAACATTGTTTTGGTTGTCCATTCTCAGATACCCGTGCTTTTAAACTCAATATGTGGCTAAAATCATAATATATCATACGACGGTAGCCTTCTGTTTTCAAATTAATTCTCTTCTAGAGATCAATTGTCCAGGATTAATTTATGTTGATTTTTTCTTTATACTGCTTTTCTGCAAACAGTTGATTGTTTCTCTACTCCTCAAGATGTTGTGTCACTTCCCGAGACTACCCCCTAGACGTAACATGGTGCTTAGAGTCACAAGTGACCCCAAGCTAACCCATGGTCTGACATATCTAAACAATTTCAAGTTAAAAGCATATACTGTGCGAAAGCTGAAACCAGTTTAATATCTGAAATGGAGAAAAGCCCAACACATGTCTGAATATAAAATATATAAAGAGTATAGTGATGACTGAAAACAACACTAATAACTCAAGTTGAATTTAGTCTATGTCTGAAAGCCTCTAACTGATATGAGTTGCTGGGACATGCCCTCAGCTAACTCTACTTATCTGAAACTGAAATATAAAGACTGAAAGATAAAAGCATGTCTATTGTCCTCGAACTATGAGGACTCACCACTGAAGCTGCTGAGTACGGATTGAAAATCGATCTAAGCGCGATCTGAATGCTGAGCGCCTGAACCTACTGTCATACCCCATTTTAACCAGATCAAAATAGTGTACAACACATTGGTGATTCCTAAATTAAATAACTAACTTAAGGAGTCGCCACCTAATTATTATGGTGAATTAGGACACCTAAAGTGATCAAAATAATTGTCTAAAGTTAACTCCGTTTTAAGGTCTACGAACATGAGTTCTAGGTAAGGGTTCAATTAATCTAAAGGGAAGGTGTTAGGCACCCTTTAAGATCCATTAAAAATGGTTAACCGACCAAACTTAAAATAATAATTAGGCTTGAAAAGTCATTGAAACCTTTATATTTCTAGAAGTTAGGTTTTGGAAAAAGGAATAATTTAAAGCAATGATTTTCAAGAATATACTTGAAACAAAGTAGGCAAAGGTTTTTTAAAAAAACGTCATATTTAGAGAAAAAGCTATATTTTGTGATTAGTTAAGTAGGTCTAAATGAAATATAAGTAGTAATGCACAAAGTAATTGATCAATTTTGAAACAAGAAGGTTAGTGAAAAGCATTAAGAAACTTTGTATATAAATTCCATGAGCGTATTTGAAAATAGTTTATGGAGTTAATCACTCATAAAAGCTAATTTTTGTTAGAAAATCACTTCCCATGTCAAAATCTTTTGTTAAGAAAATCATCCAAACTTAAATCAATTAAAAAAGTTAAGTTTAAAAGATGTATCCGTTTAAAGTATGTATATGCCAATATTAGCCCCTTTTTTAAGAAAAGAGTTAAAAACAATAAGGGAATGTTTGAAGTTGATTTTTCAAAAGTTACTAAACAACCTCAAATATATAATTAGATTTAAAAAATAAAACATTAAAGCATCAGGTGGTTATTAGAGCATATTTGAAGTCTTCAAAAATATAAGCGTCATACTATGTGCGAGAAAGTAACTAATACTACAGTTAGGAAAAGAACTTAAGTGATCAAGTATAATATGTGGTTAATCCTATGTTAATCATGGGTCCTAACAATTAACAGTATGTTCTAAATCACACAAAAAAATATAAACCAAGCAATGAAGCAAATAAATGACGCATTTTGCCGAGTTTCAACGGCTCCGGTGCAACTCAGACGTGGAGAAAAATGTAAGAGACAACTTGCAAAACTCAAAACTTCAGCTCGCTCCTCTTTAGTTTCTCTCGGTCGAATGGAGTTTCTAAAGAGCAAGAGATGAGAACAAAGGTGTGATGCACATTTCAAGACTTGCGGTGACGTCGAGTCTTAGCGTAGGACTCTTCGGCTCCGGTGTTCATGTAAAAAGAAAAGAAGAGATAGTGAGTGAGAGAATATTCTTATCCATTAGAAGCAACTGGAATTTAAGATAATGTATATCTAGAATTACACAAAGATTCAATTAATGCATAATTTTAACAATAAGCTCAAATGTAAACTCAATGATTAAAGCTCATATAATTAGTCAACATTGGATCATACACCTTGCACCTAAAAAAGATGGTTCTTGAGGCCATAATATCTAAACGAAAATATGTTCTTGCCTTACGGCATTTTTCAGTTTTCACGGGAGTTGTTTGCAAGACATAGATTCTCTAAAATTAATTCTCCTAATTATCGCAAGTGAAATACGTTAAGTCATGATATCTAGTGCTTTAAGAAGGATCATACACATGCTCAAGTCGCTAAACAAATCTGTAATGGATGTTGCGCATTTTTAACGAGATGGAAGTTGAATCACTCAAACCATGCTCTATAACATTCAAATAAACCAAACCATAAATCTCTATTCATTAAACAAATAAGAAGATATTTTTCATAAGAATTTAACAAATTCCTAAACATGATTTCTGACCAACTTTAAACACAATAATACAAGCACATATCGGTTATGTAAGAAGTTGTTTTAATACAGGCACATATCGGTTATGTAAGAAGTTGTTTGAACACTTTGGTTTCTTAAACAAAGTAAATTAGCAAATAATCTTTTAGAAGAATGAGATTTCTTAATACTAGAGAAATCCTAATACATGACTTCTAATTTACAAACTGGAACCCTAAAGAAAAAAAACAGATTAAACATTCAAAGATGAAAGAAAACAGAGAAAAGGAAGTTGAGGTTACCGTTTGTGGAGCAGTGAACTTGGGGTTGTTGTAGGTCTCAAATCTACTCCCTCAAGAACAGATTTCGAACCAAATAAATTTGAGTGCCTCTGCTATGGTCGCAAACCAACAAAGACCGGATGAAAACTTAAAAGGATGTAGAAGTTTAGAGTAGTAGATAAAGATGAAAGTGTTGTGAGTGATAATATTTTTGTGGTGCTTCTTGTGAGTGTTTAAGCGCATCTTCAACTGAGAAACTTGAGATGTATTTATAAGAGAAACAGGGAGCTCCAATTTTTTGAGCGGGAGAAAGGATTTCAAATTTAAACTTGGTCAAAAATCACCATTCAAACTCGAACGTTGGGAGTTGTTGGATGTATTTGACAGCCTTCACGTGATTTGGCAGATTTGTTTCAGATACTCACCTGAAATAGTGAGATTCATCTGAAATTGAAGAGATGCTGATGCGTTTTCAAGCAAGGAACGAGAAAAGGGAGATGGAGACGTGCATGAGACCTCCAAGATTTTACACGAAAATGGTGAGGGAGCATCTGTTATCAGTGAAAGGGTCTGAAAAACTTGCTTAAAGGGGAGAAACGGTCGTTGAGGGAGAGAGAGAGAGAGGAGCTCTTGAATTTAAGATTAGGGTTGCATATGTTTGGATATGTTTTAAGATGGACATAGCTGAAACGTTTGGGTCTATTTTGGGCTGCATTTTGAACAATCTTTGACAAAGCAATGGGCTAAACTAATTGGTCTGATTTTGGACCGAATTTGGTCTTTAATATGATATGAGTTTAGTGATTTCACCGTATTTTAACTCTAAAATTGGTGGTTGCAAACATTGATTTAATTAACTTGGTTATTTTCTTGCTTGAGAAAGGAGTTCACAATTTTGGATGTGGAATTGCTAGTGGTTACTTGAGCTTCCCCTTAGATTGAGGGTAGAAATAACCCATTTATCCAAAAACACACATTTAAGGGTCTAAAGTTAGAGATAGTGTGACCTCCTTAAGTATATCTTGGTTGTTTCATGTTTAAATCAATGGTGCTTGAAATAACATCATAGGCCGGTTGAGCTCTGATAATGCTCAAGTGTATTGTCCTAGATGGAGGTATCGCCGATTATTAAGCAACACAAATTTATATTACCCGATGAGAGTCGGGGTCGATCTCATAGGGAATTTGTGACTACCCTAGTCAATTGTAAAGAAAAGACTTCACAACGAGAGTAGTTTGTTTGTAAACAATAAAAGTAAAGGAAGGGGAAATTGTGAAATCTATCACAATTCACAATTCAAAGCAATACAATAAAATAAAACGGTTGTATATAATGAGAGAGAACGACTAGGGAAATGTGTCAAATGGGACTCGAATACGGGTTAGGGTGATTGCTCATTTATATAAATTCTCGCTAAACGACATGGATAACCTTGGTTTTAAGCATGATTATACATTTTTTGATCTAACAATCATATATTAAACAACCTCAGCAGCCTTAGTATAATTAGATATGACCGACTTCGATGTCATTCTTGGCATGGACTAGAAACACGCCTGTTATGCCGTAGTCGACTGTAGAACCAGAGTCATAAAATCCAATTTCTAGATGAGGTTGTCTTAGAATGGTAAGGTAGTCCTCCAATATCAAAAGGTTATTATATCTTACCTGAAAGCTAGGAAGATGATCTCAAAGGGTTACATCTACCATATAGTCTGAGTTAAGGATTTTGAGTTCGAGACCCCATCTCTTCAATCAGTTCCTATAGTTAGTGAGTTCCCAGAAGTGTTTCTTGAGGATCTGCTCGGAGTTCCTCTTGAGAGAAAGATCGACTTTGGGATAGACCTTCTTCTAGAGATGCAGCCCATATCCATCCCTCCTTACAAAATGGCTCAAGTAGAGCTTAAGGAGTTGAAAGATAAGTTAAGAGACCTCCTAGATAAAGGCTTCATTAGACCCATCATCTCTCCATGGGGTACTCTAATTCTTTTCATGTGTAAGAAAGATGGTTCACTCAGAATATGTATAGATTACCGTCAGTTGAACAAATTCACAATCGTGAATAAGTATCACATCCCCAAGATTGATGACTTGTTTGACCAGCTTCAGGGTGCCAGTTACTTTTCCAAGATTGACCTCAGATTCGGTTATCATCAGCTCAGAGTTCGAGAATGTGATATTTCAAAGACAACCTTAAGAACTCGGTATGGTCACTATGAATTTGTGTTATGTCTTTTTGACTAGTGAATATTCATGTATCTTTTATAGATTTGATGAACAAGGTATTCAATAAATACTTGGATATGTTCATCATTATCTTTATAGATGACATCCTTGTTTATTATCAGAGTGAGAAGGAGTATGCAAACCATTTAAGGGTTGTGTTGCAGACTCTCAAGGATCTCCAGTTATTTGCTAAGTTCAATAAATGCAAGTTTTGGTTGTAGTTAGTTTCTTTTCTTGGTCATGTGTTGTCTAAAGAGTGCATTTGAGTAGATTCACAGAATATAGAGGCAGTCAAGAACTAGCCTAGACCCATTTCGCTGACAGACATCAGAAGCTTTTTGGGTTTGGCTGGTTACTACAGAAGGTTTGTTGAGGGGGTTTCATCCATAACTTCCCCATTGATCAGGATGACTCAGAAAAAGGTTAAGTTCCAGTGGTCAGATGAGTATGAGAAGAACTTCCAGGAATTAAAGACTAGATTGACCACAACTCCTGTTTATATAGTAAAGTACTTATAATTAATTTTATAAGTATACAACTTGAAATAACGTAACGACGACTGATTTTAAAGAAGATAGTAACACTAGTAATGTTTATAACATATTCGTAATCTTTAAAAAATGATAAAAATAATAATAATAATAATAATAATAATAATAATAATAATAATAATAATAATAATAGTATATAATAGGTAATAACGGTAATAAATAAAAATAATAGTGAAATGTAAGATATTTAATTTATTTAAAAGTTTAGAAGCCAAAGGAAATAAATTAGAAAAAGGAAGGACAAAATTGAGTGTCAACACCTACATCATACAACGGTGTAGCACAAAAGTATGCGTCAGTACTTTGAATGTACTGAGCATACGGGATATATGCTAAGCTGAACAATCATAAAGGCTGAACATGGAAATACATACTGAAGCATAAACTGAAGATAAGCTAAATGCAATGACCAAGTACTAACATGGATATACATAGCATGCTAAACTGAATAACTGGAATAGATACTGAGTACATGGTCAATGTAAAATGAGTCTGACTGTGGGAGATACTATTAACCGACATACCCCAAGCTGGGCTAACTATGGGGGCCAACCTGTAATTCTGGATGGAAGAGTGTTCATACCTTGCCAAGGGTACGAACAAATCTGACGTGAATCCACTAACTGATGTCCACAAGGGACAAGGGTGTCAAGCCTAATCTGACGGGTGACCCCTTTAGAACCTACGGTGGCGCCATAGTTCTGGGACTCAGGGATTGCTGCTAAAGGTCTCAACCTAAACTGGCGGGTGAGCCTTCATCCCTTCGTCCGCTCGGTGTTAAGTTTACTACTCCCAACTGAATATAAAGCTAAAAATGTAACTGTCATACTGGATAGCTCAAAACACTGATATAATCTGAGAATGCAACATACATATACCGAAAGATATGGCATTCAAATTCTAAAACATGATTGTCTGACTAATCTGCCTAGCAAGTATAATTTATGAAATACTGAAATTAACACAAGCTAGGGTTTCTGAGTTCTATACATGAAACTATGCTAATTCTCCAAGAAACATGAAGTAAACATCATATAAGTTGTAGCCACAACAGACAATGCAACAACTTACTTGAGGAATTTAATTCAACATGCAAAAGATGGTAGTCCAAGAAAGCCTGGACCCATTGAGACGTATATATTTGCAATGTTTGATGAGAATAACAAGAATCCAGAGCTGGAGAAATATTTTGGATTGTTTTCCCCTAATAAGCAGCCCAAACATAACCTCAACTTTGGGGTTTCTGATAGATTTTGGGATATATCTGCTGAAACTAATGCTACTGTTTCTCTCATAAGTGAGATGTGAGAATATACACTTGAAATTGATCCCTTTACACAAGTATTGCTTGGATGGAAAGCTTAGTACCAGCAACAAAATTTATTCTTTATGCAATTATCTTTGCATATTAAAATTTTCTCTGTCTCGTAAGTCCTCATGGATTGTTAGCCAGAGACCATGCAACTCTGAGTGTGTTTAAATTCCTTTTCTTTGTGATATTTATAATTTGGAAAGAAACTTTTTGTAAGTTTGTAAATTTCAAACATGCACCATCAATCACATTACTTCCATGTTTGATTAGAATCGAATCTGGTAATTGTTAGAACAAGAATGATAATATTACAAGAAAACTTAAAATAAAACTTGTTTGGCTTAGAGGCACGTTGATACGTTTCTTGAAGATAGTTGGAGTCTCTCCCACGAGCAAACGGAAGAATAAATAACAACTCTATCTTCAGGATTCAACTAAGCCACAAAAACAAGTAGCATTCAAGAATGTTGCTATTCTATTCTTGAATTGGTGATTTCACCATTTGATCAATGTCTCAAATATTTTTTTAAGGAAAAATATTTATTTTTTGAAGTGCTTGCCTTTTCAAATAAAAGACACACTATTTATAAGATGAAAAGTTTTGAAAGAGAAGACTTTTAATTAAATAATATTTATTATAGGTTCATGAATTGTTAAAAGAAGAATGTATCTTCCAAGAACCTATAACGTAGAAAATAAATGAAGAATGAATGTTTAAAATTCATATTCATGTATTTTGAAAATCAAAAATCTTTTACCGGATGAATTTATTCAAATATTAACTCTTACAATTCAATTCATCTTTCATTCATTTTTTAAATCAAAACTTTTATCGGATGAACGGTTTTAAAATTAATTGAAACATTAATCCTAACAAACCCCCACTTGTTTCAAGAAATTTTAGTTGAAAAAAATTGAGACATTAATCTAGCAACATGCATCAATAATAGTGTCTTTTGGATTTGAACCATTAGCTAGTGAAGACTTTCTAAATCATTGACAACTTAGTGAACGAATCTTGAACCAAGTAGTTCATTGAATGAAGTAGAAAAATACTCCACGCATATTACTATATTCCGGTGAAAATCAAAATTCTTTGACACCTTACGGCCATGTGTCCTGAATCCTCTATCTAAGTGCTTTAAGATTTCCCTGTTAAAATCTTATTGAAGCGGCCTCCACTTCGTACTTAGAGCGGTGAATTCATCAAGAGTAACTTTGCATACTCCGACCAAATAATCTATGAATTTATTAAGAGAATTTAATCTCATCCTCCTTTACAACAAAGTATTAGTAAATCTATCAAGAGTATTCCTTCACACTCCAACCGAAATCGGTTTATAGACTTTTCTGCGAGAATATAATCTCAACATATGCACATCCACTCACTCTCTTAGGAAATGGAAATTTTATTGATGTGCTTCATGATTGTAACTTTACTTGTTTTTCCCTTTGAACCCAAGATTACATCATTAGGTAGGGTTACCATAAAGTACAATTAGCTTACAACAGACTTTATTCCCATCCCATTACAAGTTTCCACTACTAATTCTTTGCCCAACCCTTTAGACAAAGGATCTGCTAAATTAAATCTGGACTTCACATATTGAAGCGATATTATGCCATCCTCCAATAATCTTCTCACATGATTGTGCTTGAGACGAACTTGTCTCGACTTGCCGTTGTAACAATCACTTGCAGCCTGAAATATAGCAGCTTGATTATCACAATAGATAGTCAACGGTGGTATTGGGTTACTCCATAAAGGAATATCTATCAGCATACTTCGCAGCCAATCAGCTTCTTCTCCAGCAGAAGACATCTATAAATTCTGACTCCATGGTTGAGTGAGTAATACATGTTTGCTTCTTTGACTTCCAAGAGATTGCTGCTCCAGCCAAAGTGAAAATCCAAGCAGTAATAGATTTGGAGTCATTTGGATCAGAATTCCAAGTAGCATCACTATAGCCTTCAAAAACTGCTGGAAAGGTTGAATAATGTAGGCCAACATTAATCGTACCCTTCAAATACCTTAGAACACGAATTAAGGCATTCCAATGTTCAACTCCAGGGTTACTAGTAAACTTTATCAAAGTTCCAACCGCATAACCAATATCTGGCCCGATGCAATGCATGGCATACATAAGACTCCCAACAATCTGAGAATATGTCAATTGTGTTGGGGTTATGGGTCTTTTTCCCTTCCTATGTGGATAAATAAAGCTCAATTTGGACCAACCCACTTTTGCCCATAGGCCCAATTCTATGGGGCATATATATAGACCTTTTTTAGGTCTTATTTCATAATCCACATAATATTTTTCAGCAGCCACACATAGAGAGAAAGAACAGATTTTCGCACCCAATTTCAGCCCTAAATTGCCAACTTCAAATTGCGATTCCCGCTTCGTTTCTTATCCGATTGATCTGATTTTTGGACAGCTTGTTCCTCTCATCTCAATCTTTGATTAGAAACTGACAGAGTTGGATTTGGTATCCCGTAGCTCCAGTTTTGCATCCGTGAACAGTAGCTGCATTTTTCGGTGCTTTTGCTCCTTTTATTCTCTTGTTTTTTGGTGTTGTGATTTATGTAGTGTTGCTCGTTTGTTGGCACTTCTTTGGTGGCCATTTTGGAGAACATTATTGTAACTCTTGGTGATTATAGTGGAGGTTTTGGTCCCGTGGTTTTTACTCTTCACACCGAAGGGGTTTTCCACGTAAATCTTGGTGTCTCGTGTGATTGGTTTATTTTGACTTGTCGTATTTCTTTTGGTTGATATACTTGCTGCCTTATTACCATTGTGCTTGGTTTGTTTGTCTTCTCTTGGTTCAAATTGAAAGGGAAAAGTTTAGACTTGGGTATTCTTCCGCTGCTACCCTGTTGTGCATTCTTTGTTAGTGCCTTGCCTTTCCCAACAAAGTGGTATCAGAGCATTGGTTGTTGTTGATAGTCAATTTGAATGATGGAGGCAAATATGAGCAAGATGGTGTGTTTGAATGGTAGTAATTATCATACTTGGAAAGGCAAGATGAAAGATCTTCTATTTGTCAAGAAGATGCACTTACCTGTGTTTGCTTCTAACAAACCTGAATCTATGAATGATGAGGATTGGGAATTTGAGCATCTGCAGGTTTGTGGCTATATCAGACAATGGGTTGAAGATAATGTTAGAAATCATATTGTGAATGAGACACATGCCAGAAGTTTGTGGGATAAGCTTGAGACACTTTATGCTTCGAAGACTGGCAACAACAAGTTGTTCCTGCTGAAACAATTGATAAATATCAGGTACAAAGAGGGTAGTCCTATTTCTGATCATATAAATGATTTTCAGGGTGTCCTTGACCAGCTGTCCGGAATGGGTGTAAAGTTTGATGAAGAAATTCAGGGACTTTGGCTTCTCAATACTCTGCCAGACTCTTGGGAGACTCTTCGAGTTTCTTTGACTAATTCTGCTCCCAGTGGTGTTGTAACTATGGAATATGCTAAGAGTGGTGTCTTGAATGAAGAGATGAGAAGAAGATCACAGGCCTCATCTTCTTCAGCTTCACACTCCGATGTTTTGGTTACTGAAGATAGGGGGAGAAATAAGTTCAGAGGTCAGAATGATAGAGGTACAAGTAGAAGCAAGTCAAAGTCCAGATACAAGAATGTTACATGTGACTATTGCCACAAGAATGGACATATCATGAAATATTGTCACAAGCACAAGAGAGATATGAGACGACAAAAGAAAGAAGGCGATAATGAGAATCGTGTTGCTGTTGTTGCTAATGATGATCTTCTTGTTGCTTGTGGTGAGAATGCCATTAATCTTGTTCGTGATGAGTCTAGCTGGTTTGTGGATTCTGGTGCTACTTCTCATGTCACGCCCAAGAAAGAATTATTTTCTTCTTATACTCCAGGTAATTTTGGGATGTTGAAGATGGGTAATAATGATGAAGTTGAAGTTCTTGGCATTGGAACAGTTTGCTTAGAAAGTAACAATGGTTCGAGATTAGTTCTCAACAATGTCAAGCATGCTCCAGATGTTCGCCTGAATTTGATCTCTGTGGGGAACCTTGATGATGAGGGTTATGTTAACACCCTTGGTGCTGGCCAGTGGAAGCTTACTAGAGGTTCAATGGTTGTGGCTCGTGGTGACAAGTTATCTAACTTGTACGTATTTCAGGGCTCCATCTCTAGAGACTCAGTAAACTTGATGGAGAATGATACTTCATCAGAATTATGGCATAGAAGGCTAAGTCATATGAGTGAGAAGGGGATTGACAATTTGGCTAAGAAAAATTTACTTTCTGGAGTGAAACAAGCAAAGTTGAAGAAATGTGTTCATTGCTTAGCCGGTAAACAGAAAAGAGTTTCCTTTCAGAGTCATCCGCCTTCAAGAAAGCTTGATTTGCTGGAGTTGGTACATTCTGATTTGTGTGGTCCTTTTAAGGTAAGGTCTCATGGCGATGCACTTTACTTTGTGACTTTTATTGATGATCATTCTCGCAAACTCTGGGTATTTCCTTTGAAGTCCAAGGATCAGGTACTTGATGTGTTCAAGGGTTTTCAGGCCTTGGTTGAGAGACAGACAGGGAAGAAATTGAAATGCATCCGCTCAGATAATGGTGGTGAGTATATTGGTCCTTTTGATAAATATTGCAGAGAGAAGGGTATTCGGCATCAGAAAACTCCTCCAAAGACTCCTCAGTTAAATGGTTTAGCAGAGAGGATGAACAGAACTCTAGTTGAGAGAGTTAGATGTATGCTTTCAGATGCTAAGCTGCCAGATTCCTTTTGGGCAGAAGCACTTAATACTGCTGCTTATGTTATCAATTTATCTCCTGCTGTTGCTTTGAATGGTGATGTCCCTGACAGAGTTTGGTCTGGTAAGAATGTTTCTTATGATCATCTTAGAGTCTTTGGGTGTAAAGCTTTTGTTCATGTTCCTAAGGATGAAAGGTCAAAGCTGGATGTTAAAACTAGACAGTGTATCTTCATTGGTTATGGTCAAGATGAATTTGGCTATCGTTTCTATGATCCAGTTGAGAAGAAACTTGTTAGAAGCCGTGATGTTGTGTTTTTTGAAGACCAAACAATTGAAGATTTTGACAAAACTGAGAAGGTTGATTCTCAGAGTAGTGAGAACCTAGTTGATATTGATCCAGTTCCTTTGACTACTGCACCTGAAGAAAATCTTCATAATAATGAAAATCAAGTTGATAATGAAGATGATGATCATGTTCAGAATGACCAGGATGTTGTTGACGCTCCAGTGCAAGAGGATGTGGTTGGCCAGCAACCAGCTGCTATTGATGCTCCAGAGAGTTCTCTCAGAAGATCTACTAGAGAGAAACTACCTTCATCTCGTTATTCTCCCAATGAGTATGTACTCTTGACTGATGGGGGAGAACCTGAGAGTCTTGATGAAGCCATGGATAGTGAAGAAAAAGAAAGATGGTTTGATGCTATGGAAGATGAGATTAAATCCTTACATGATAATCATACTTTTGATTTGGTTAAGTTACCTAAAGACAGAAAAGCTTTAAAAAACAGGTGGGTTTTCAGGGTGAAACATGAAGATGGCAATCCAGTTCCACGGTACAAAGCTAGATTAGTTGTGAAGGGTTTTAACCAGAAAAAGGGAGTTGATTTTGATGAGATATTCTCTCCAGTTGTGAAGATGTCATCCATTCGTGTTGTTCTAGGCTTAGCCGCAAGTCTAGATTTAGAGATTGAACAAATGGATGTTAAAACTGCTTTTCTCCATGGTGACTTAGATGAAGAAATTTATATGGAGCAGCCGGAAGGTTTTGAAGTCAAGGGAAAAGAGAATTATGTTTGCAAATTGAAGAAGAGCTTGTATGGCTTGAAACAAGCTCCTAGACAGTGGTACATGAAGTTTGGTTCTTTTATGAGTCAGCAGGGCTTCAAGAAGACTTCTTCAGATCATTGTGTTTTTGTGCAAAAATTCTCTGATGGTGACTTTATTATTGTGTTGCTTTATGTTGATGACATGCTTTTTGTTGGTTATAATGCTTGCAGGATTCAAAAGTTGAAGCAAGAGTTGAGTAAGTCTTTTGCTATGAAAGACTTAGGACCAGCAAGGCAGATTCTTGGCATGCAGATTGTCCGTGACAGAAAGGCCAAGAAGTTGTGGTTATCACAGGAGAAGTACATTCAGAAAGTACTTCGAAGGTTCAACATGAATAATGTTAAGGTTGTCAGTACACCTTTAGCTATGCACTTCAAGTTGAGCACGAAAGAGTGTCCTTCCAGTGATGATGAGGAGGAAGATATGAAGAAAGTTCCTTATGCTTCAGCTGTTGGTAGTTTAATGTATGCAATGATTTGTACAAGACCAGATATTGCTCATGCTGTTGGTATTGTTAGCCGTTTTCTTTCTAATCCGGGAAGAGAACATTGGAATGCTGTGAAGTGGATCATGAGATATCTTTGTGGCACTTCTAGTCTGAGTTTGTGTTTTGGTACATGGAAGCCTATTCTTTATGGTTATACTGATTCAGACATGGCTGGTGATGTTGATACTCGCAAGTCTACTTCAGGGTACTTGGTTACTTTTGCAGGGGGAGCTGTGTCTTGGCAATCTAGGTTGCAAAAATGTGTTGCTCTATCTACTACAGAAGCTGAGCTTATTGCTGCCGTTGAAGCTTGTAAAGAGTTGCTCTGGATGAAGAGATTCTTGGGGGAACTTGGTTGTGCTCAAGAGAGGTATGTGCTTTATTGCGACAGTCAAAGTGCTATACATCTTGGCAAGAATTCTACATTCCATGGTCGGTCTAAACACATTGATGTGAGATACCATTGGATTCGAGATGTGTTGGATTCTAAGTTGCTTGAACTTGAGAAGATTCATACGGATGATAATGGTTCCGATATGATGACTAAAGCTTTGCCAAGATGGAAATTTGAAGATTGTTGCATGATCGCCGGGATGGCGGTCTCCTCCACATAGTCGTGAGGGGGAGAATTGTTGGGGTTATGGGTCTTTTTCCCTTCCTATGTGGATAAATAAAGCTCAATTTGGACCAACCCACTTTTGCCCATAGGCCCAATTCTATGGGGCATATATATAGACCTTTTTTTAGGTCTTATTTCATAATCCACATAATATTTTTCAGCAGCCACACATAGAGAGAAAGAGCAGATTTTCGCACCCAATTTCAGCCCTAAATTGCCAACTTCAAATTGCGATTCCCGCTTCGTTTCTTATCCGATTGATCTGATTTTTGGACAGCTTGTTCCTCTCATCTCAATCTTTGATTAGAAACTGACAGAGTTGGATTTGGTATCCCGTAGCTCCAGTTTTGCATCCGTGAACAGTAGCTGCATTTTTCGGTGCTTTTGCTCCTTTTATTCTCTTGTTTTTGGTGTTGTGATTTATGTAGTGTTGCTCGTTGTTTGGCACTTCTTTGGTGGCCATTTTGGAGAACATTATTGTAACTCTTGGTGATTATAGTGGAGGTTTTGGTCCCGTGGTTTTTACTCTTCACACCGAAGGGGTTTTCCACGTAAATCTTGGTGTCTCGTGTGATTGGTTTATTTTGACTTGTCGTATTTCTTTTGGTTGATATACTTGCTGCCTTATTACCATTGTGCTTGGTTTGTTTGTCTTCTCTTGGTTCAAATTGAAAGGGAAAAGTTTAGACTTGGGTATTCTTCCGCTGCTACCCTGTTGTGCATTCTTTGTTAGTGCCTTGCCTTTCCCAACAAATTGATCAAGTACATCTCCAGAGTTTCGCACTAGTTTGATGCTAGGATCAAATGGTGTAGGAGCAGGTTTGTCGTTAAAATGATCAAATCTCTTCAGAACTTTCTCAATATAATTTAATTGAGTAAGAGTCAAACCATTAGCCGATCTTATAATTTTAACACCCAAAATCACATCAGCTTCTCCAAGATCTTTCATTTCAAATTGAGATGCAAGAAACGATTTTGTTTCTTTGACTCTTTCAATGTCAGTTTCAAAGATTACATGTCATCTACATAAAGATAAATTATCACACCAGAATTTTCATGAAATTTACTAAATATGCAGATACCATCACCATTGATAAAATAACCATTAAAGATCATAACTCTTCTAAATTTCTCATGCCATTGCTTTGGAGCTTGTTTTAATCTATAAAGAGATTTAAGAAGCTTACAAACTTTATGTTCTTGGCCAGGAATGACAAATCCTTCTGGTTGTTTCATGTAAACTTCTTTATCTAGCTCTCCATTCAAAAATGCAGTCTTCATATCCATTTGATGAATCACAAGATTATAAATTGCTGCTAAAGCAATCAAGAGCCAAATAGAAGTCATCCGAGCTACAGGTGCAAAGGTATCAAAATAGTCAATATCTTTCATTTGAGTAAATCCTTTTCCTACCAAGCGAGCTTTGTACTTATCTAAAGTACCATCAGATTTCAATCTCTTCCTAAGAATCCATCTGCAACCAATAGGTTTACATCCAGGAGAAAGATCTGATAAAATTCATGTATTATTTGATATGATAGAATTCATTTCATCATCAATAGCTTCACGCCAGAAAGGATCATCATGTGAATACATTGCCTCAGCATAACTCTCTGGAACTTTATCAACTAAATAAGCTTGAAAATCAGGTCCGAAATCTCTTGGCTTGGCTGATCTTGAACTACACCTTGGTTGACTTTCTTCTAATGGCTCAACTATTTTTCTTTTAAGAGGAGATATAGAAGAACTTGCACCTTGTTCCAAAGATTCATTTTTCTTGGGAAATATATGCTCAAAAAAGTTAGCATGTAAGGATTCAATAGTTGTGTGAGGACTTGGGGTCTCAAGATTTAAGAATCTATAAGCCTTACTGGTTTGTGAATAACCAATAAACACACAATCTGTTCCTCTATAGCCAATCTTAGTCATATGTTGATCTGATAATCTAACATGAGCCAAACAACCCCATACTTTAAAATAATTTGTATTTGGCTTTCGATTCTTCCAAAGTTCATAAGGAGATGCATCATGTTTCTTGAAAGGAATTCGATTCAAAATATGATAGGCTGAAAATAAGGATTCAGTCCACAGATTTCCAGGCATACCAGATCCATAAAGCATAGAATTAATCATTTCTATAAAAATCCTATTTTTTCTTTCAGCTACACCATTATATTATGGTGTTTAAGACATAGTCAACTATTTCTCAATGCCTTCTTTTTCAGAAAAATCAATAAATTTTGATTTTAAATACTCTCCACCTCTGTCAGATCTAATTGATTTAATCTTCAAACTCAATTTATTTTCAACTTCTTCTTTATAAGTTTTGAAAGTCTCAAAAGCCTCATCTTTTATTTTTAATGGAAAGACATATGTATACCTTGAGTAGTCGTCAATGAAAGTGATAAAATATCTCTTTCCATAACGTGAAAAATAATTCATCTCACAAATATCAATATGGATTAATTCTAAAAGTGTGGATGTCCTTTCAATCGTCTTAAAAGGCTTTTTTGTTATCTTGCATTTACTACAAGTAAGACACTTAGTAGTATGATTCTTTCCACAGTCTTTAATTAATTCATTATTCATCATAAGTTGAATAGATCTAAAATTCACATGACCAAGACGTTCATGCCATAAATCTAAAGACTCCACAATATAAGCAGAAATATTTTTATTTTCAATATTGAGTTTGAACATCCCATTTGTAGCATATCCTTTTTCAACAAACATGCCATTTTTAGATAGAATAAATTTATCTGCCTCAAAAATTATTTTAAAATCATGCTTTGAAAGAAGCGTACCTGACACCAAGTTCTTTCGAATATCAGGAACATGCAATACGTCCATCAATGTGACCATCTTTTCAGAAGTGAATTTCAGTTCAACAGTTCCTTTTCCCACAATCTTAGCAGAGGACGAGTTTCCCATATACAAAATTTTATCGTCCTCCACTAATTCATAGGTCGTGAAAGAATTTCGATCACCTGATATATGACGAATTGCTCCAGTGTCTACCCACCATTCCGCTTGATCTTCCGCTACAAATGCTTCTGTGACCATTGCCACAAGTTCATCTTTTTTATTTTTATTTGCTTTTTCTTTCTTCTTTTCGGCTTTAAGAATTTTACAATCACGCGCATAGTGACCAACTTTATGACAATGATAACATTCATTAGACTTAAAATTGGCACTAGTACGCTTGAAATTCGTACTTTTTTTTTCCTTTGAATATTTCTTATTGTCAGGTTCCTTCTTGGTTGATTTTTCTTCAACCATATGAGCTTTCATGACATGTTCCTTCAAAATATTATTGTCACGATATCACATCTCTTGTTTAATTTGCAAGTGTTGTAACAATTGTTCAAGAGTCAAATCTTCCTTCTTGTGTAAGAGTTTACTTCTGTACTCTTTCCAAGATGGAGGAAGTTTTGAGACAATAGCACCAACATGAAAGTTTTCATCAAGAGAAATTCCAGATATAGCAATTTTATTAGCTATAAGTTGGAATTCTTGTACTTGTTCAGTGATTGACTTGTCATCAATCATTTTGAACTCCATATAATTTGAGACAAGAAATTTCTTTGAGCCCGCCTCTTCTGCCAAATAGATAGCTTGAAGAGTGTCCCAAATTTTCTTAGCAAATTTACATTTAATATACTATTGATCATAATATTTATTAGACATTCCTCCAAGAATATAATTCTTGCATAAATAATCATCATCTTGCGACTTGGCAATTTGTTTTTTAATCAAAGTAGCCTCGTCAGTTGCTACCTCAGAACCAGGAGCATTAGGACAAGGTTCCTCAAGAACATATGCCAACTTCAATCGTCTTAAAAAGAATTCCATCTTTTCACACCATCTAGGAAAGTCTTTGCCATCGAATATTTCAAAATTTGGATTAAGCAAAGGTGGAACACTATTCGATATTGATGTAGAAGCCATAGAGACAACTATCTTCAAATTGTTAGAACAAGAATGATAATATTACAAGAAAACTTAAAATAGAACTTGTTTGTCTTAGAGGCACGTTGATACATTTCTAGAAGATAGTTGGAGTCTCTCCCACGAGCAAACGGAAGAATAAATAACAACTCTATCTTCGGGATTCAACTAAGCCACAAAAACAAGTAGCATTCAAGAATGTTGCTCTTCTATTCTTGAATTGGTGATTTCACCATTTGATCAATGTCTCAAATATTTTTCTAAGGGAAAATGTTTATTTTTTGAAGTGCTTGCCTTTTCAAATAAAAGACACACTATTTATAAGATGAATAGTTTTGAAAGAGAAGACTTTTAATTAAATAATATTTATTATAGGTTCATGAATTGTTAAAAGAGGAATGTATCTTCCAAGAACCTATAACGTAGAAAATAAATGAAGAATGAATGTTTAAAATTCATATTTATGTATTTTGAAAATAAAAAATCTTTTACCGGATGAATTTGTTTCAAACATTAATTCTTACAATTCAATTCATCTTTCATTCATTTTGTAAATCAAAACTTTTATCGGATGAACGGTTTCAAAATTAATTAAAACATTAATCCTAACAGTAATTGCAATTTTTTAATTGTTTATCATTAATTTGACTCGGTCATTTAATCATTGATTTGTAAGGCATAAATATGAGCTACTCTTAAGTGGTGACATGCAACTGATCTTTCTGTAATCCCACGTCTCTGTTACCCCTCAGCTAAATTGGAGGTAGTTAAAAAAGAATCGACATTACTGATTTAAGGTTTTACGTTATATCACATTAATCAAAGACAAAAACAATGGCATGTCTAGCCAACTGATTTGTGCATGTCTCTAATAATTATGCTTTTACTCTTTAAGTTTCTCTATATCTATTGAATCGCTTTGGAATTTTCACTCTCAATTTAACTAATTGAGCTATTAACTCTGCTCAATAATCTTTTATGGGAAGGAAAAATGGGAGAGGGGTATGAACCCTCACCAACAAGGTGAAAAGTTCAGGTAGCCAACTAAACTAGTTCCCCTCACTTGAACTGGTCTTTGCAAATATATACGTCTCAATGGGTCCAGGCTTTCTTGGACTACCCTCATTTGCATGTTGAATTAAATTCCTCAAGTAAGTTGCTGCATTGTCTGAGTTCTATACATGAAAATATGTTAATGTTAAAAGACTCATGTTTTGGAATCGAAGGTGCGAACGGAGCAAATTGATATAGTTTGTCGACTTAAATATTAGCTTGTTACTGCTGAAATACACAAATCACTATAAGAAGTTAAAAAAGAAATCTATGCAATTGACAAAGGTTAAAAAGTTAGTAGTATCTTTTACATACAATTGTAGTCTAATAAGAGTTTATCTAAGTTCAAATTCTAATTAAAATACTTATATATATAATGGATGTATCTATAAGTAATTTTATATATGCATATGCATATTAATTTTTTTTTTATCTTTACTAAATCTATAATAAACCATTTCTAAGTTAATGACATATACTTTGCGCAGGCAATTTTCCTAGTATAAGTATAAAATAAAGGGTAAAATAAATGGTGTGACCATTAGCAAGAAAAAAGGCTTAAAATAGCCTACTTTCAAGCAAATGATTCGAAATAGTCATTAGTCTCGAAATAAAAATAAATTTAGTCAAATCCTACTTTCTCCTCTATTTCTTCCCGAATGTGTATTAAAATTGTATAATTATTGTATAGAATATGTATATGTATAAGAGTTCTATAGAAACTGTATAATTATTGTATATAATATGTATTTGAATAACTATTGCAGCTAAATGTTGTATAAGATATGTATAGAAACTGTATAATTATTGTATATAATATGTATCTGTATAAATTGTGTATAAAAACTGTATCATTATTGAATAAAAATGTATCTATCACGATTGTATTGTATTGTATATATGTATCAGATATTTTTTGTATTGTATCAGATTGTATATATATATTGTATTGTATCAATATGTATTGTATTGTATATATGTATCAATACTTTAGAATACTCATATATGCATTGTATTGTATCAATATGTATCAATACATATGGAGGCTATATCAATACATTAGCAATTTCTTTTTCGATTGTATTTGAAAAAAAAATACACTCTTTTTGTTTAATTGTTAAAAAAACAGAAAAGCAATAATTAGTAGAGCCAAAAAAGGTTAAAAAATAAAAGTCGTGGAAAAAAAAGCAGTGAGTGCTTACTATATACTGATACATACTTTTTTTTATTGTATTTGACAAAATATACTTTTTTTATATTTCATTGTTAAAAAAAAAAGAGTAGCAATTATAATGCTACAAAATTGATTTGATTGTTAAAAAAAGGAGCCCCCCCCCCTTCCCAACAAAAAACAAAAAACAAAAAAAGAACGTGATTATAAAAAAGAAGCAGTGGCTACAAATATTTTCCACCAAAAAAGACTATAAAATGGGATATCCAATCCCTTGGTCATTCACATGGCATTTCTTTGATCGAGCAACCATTTTTGTTCGTTCCCTTAAAATAAATTAAGATATAAATTGAATCAAAATAATTTTAACTCACTTTAATCTCCTAAAGTCAAAATTTTTTAAACCTTTTATGCACTACAAACTTTTGTCAATGGTTGTAAATGATTATATATCCCAGAGACATTAAACAATGTATTACTAATAGTTTTAGTAGTATATTAATACAATTATTTTTTCTACCAATTTTTGTAGAGTGAATGATATGTCAAAATCACAAGAGAAAACAACAAATTAATTCAGAAGCCAAATAGAGAAAAGAAAAACAAGTCATAAAAGAGGTCCAGACGTCAATTTTTTTTTTCGAGAAGACAGAAAACAGAAGGAAAAAGGGGAAGAAAGAGTAATTATTTAGGGTGTGTTTGGTAAGTTAGAAAATAATTTCTTGGAAAATAAATGAGTTTTTTACTTATTTTTTAATATTTGATAAGTAATTTTTTTTTATCCCAATAGTATTTATATGTATCTAGCAAAATACTATAAGGGTGAGAGGTGGGGGCTTGAGGGTGGCATGGGGGGTTGTCAAGGGATGGGATTTGGGGCGTTGGGTGGGTGAGGAAAAGACGATGAAATTGGGTTGAGATACCCTCCAGTAACCTTTTCTTGAAGTTTTCCTCAATAGGACTAACGGTAATATCTTAAATTTTTGGGCTAAGATTTAAATCGTTCTATGTATGTGGATAGATCCAAAACCGATGAATTTTAATTATACATAGGTGTTAAGATCAATTCATTAGTGTGAGAAGTGCATTCGATATGAATTAAGGCCATAAGAAACCTCTAGCACAAAGTTGAGTTGAGGACCTTCCTACCGATTAAGTATTTGTATAAGTGTTACGTTCGTTTTAAAAAATTCAAAAACTACTTCGTAACTTTCGTGGCGAAAAATCATTTATAGATTTAAAATAGTTTAAAGAGAGTCGCCACTTAATTTTTAGGAAAATTAAGAAACCATTTTAAAAGGTAATTTTGAAAATAAAACTTTTTATTTAAAACCAGAGTCTAGGTAAGGGTTCAAGTTAAATTTGAAAGAAGGTGTTAGGCACTTTTGAAAATCCACAAAGTGTGATTCCCGGCGGATTTAAAATATTTGGCTAAAACCTTAAAAATTCTTTAAGTTATTTTAAGAAAAATCTTGAAGTTCATTTGAAAAATCTTATTTAAAATGGATAGAATTTATTAAGACTTATCCATTTATTTTATCCCAAATTAATGAAATAAACTAAAATGTCAAAGTTTCAATGTAATTCTAATTTTAACAATATTATCTGAATTAAGAGTTTAAGTTAAATTGTTAACCAAACTTCTTAAATATGGATTTTGAGCTACTTAATGACTATGAAGGGACATAAAAAATTCACCAAGTCATTCTACGAGCTTAGATTTGCCTAAATTAAATCGCATTTGATAAGCACTTGTGTGGATAAAATATTTTAATATAAGAAAAACCAAAATGAATTCGAAATAACTCCACGGGGATTCTTCCAAGTTAAATAAAATGTTAGTATTCACGTAGGTGTAACATAATAAGCATAAAGGTAAGACAATAAGGAAATCAAAATCTAGGGTTTTAACCCAAACTGTGGCATTTAGAGCTACTACTGCGATCATCATTAACTTAATCCATTTGAATTGCTGCTACTGCCGAATGAGTGAGATTTTGAGCCCATTTTCTTACTTTATTGCTGTCACGACCCGATTTCTCAAGTCATGATGGCACCTTCAATCCCCAGTAGGCGAACCAATTCTCGCAGCCCAGAACGGTTAGTAATGGGCTACCATCTAACCAAAACGCACCAGCAAGCAGAAATAAGCGAAAGCAAAACTCGAATATAAATACATAAAGGAAACTACACCAACCCCAAGACTTGGTATCAATAGTACAGAAGCTTCTAATAGGATACAAGTGCTAGTAGTAACAAAATACAATAAAATACCAGAGATTTAAGGACAACAGATACCACGCCCATACTACTCTCTTGGACAACCCGGGTAACCTTCATGACCGGACGGCACCCAATAGAACAGAACCAAAGAAAGCAACCAAGCCTTAATTTCTTACTAGCCAAGCTAGATTTCAACCTCCAAAGATCTACCAACCCAAACTGAACCTCGAGAATCTTAACCAAAAATCACCTACACAACACCGAAACTAGAGCACCAAGGCTATCAACATACAAAACTCGAATCCTTAAAACCATACCAAGTTTACCAGAAAATCCATCAACCCAAAACTCTAACTCATGAACCCGCTGTTCCGCAAAAGCCCCTTTTTTTATATATTCTGAACTGAATCCTTTAGCACCACAAAAAGGAATCTGCATACAAGCTGAACACTCAAACCACCCTCGAAGAATCAACTGACACACCAGAGATCCATAGTTCCTGCTTATTCTTTACCACAAACGAAGTCACCCATTGTACAAATGCGTTTTAAGCCAAGATATAGGCTACTAGCCTTTGCCATCCAAGATAACAACCCATAGCATATCATTGAAACTAAAGTTACCTGCCTTGACTGACCACCAACCAACGAACAAACATTTTTTCTAACATCAAATTCGCTAACTGAACCGTGCCAGGTCTGAATCAGCTGAAAGTGAATGAACCAGGGCAATCTGCCCAAAAGATCCAAACCAAAATCACGATCCTGCAAGAAGTGTGGTAAGCCTACCACGAAGTCTGTAACCATGAGCCTAGCTCCCAACTCTAGAAAACACTACTGTTACTCCGAACACTCGAACACCATTTGAATGTGAAATTGCCTTACGAATCTCACCTCAGGAAGAAGTCCACCATGCCACAAATATCAAGTCCAAATACCCCGAAGGCAAAGAAAAAAGGTGCCTGGGGATCAAAGTTACCATCTAGCCATAGAAATTTTTGCATATACTTTCAACGCATTCCTTTGGCTCGAATCAACCGCTCTACTAGTTCTGCAAACAACCAACCACTTCGAAGCATATATCATAATGAACTTCTCGTCCATACCGGCCGAGTCTAACCAACACTAGAACCCCACATAAACAACTACTCCGGAGGAATCAATTAAACAAGCTTTCAAATCCTGGGCAAACAAATAGCTATTATCAGTCTCTACGTATCATCAGAGCTCAAAATAGCCTCGCTAGTCTTAACCCGCACAAGCTGACCACATAAAGCATACACCACTGCTGAAGCTCAAACTTATGCCGCTGAGTCTGTCCAACCATGGTAGAAGAACCTCGTACTAACTAGAACACTGCTGAAATCCAAAATATCTCGCCTCTTGCAGAGGTTAGCCAAGGACTAGGTGTCCAAGGCCAATAGCCTCATCCACAACTAAAGTAAAGAAGCTAAGTTGCCCGCACCCACTGCCTCCCGGCACTAGGATGCTGCAACCAAGTAGAAACTGCCACAAACCATCCGATGTAACCTGAAAAGTTATGATTCTGAACACCGACTTTCAAAACTACCAACTAAAGCCTTGGTCGAACCAAGATGCTGCCAATGAACCCGTAAGAACCCAAGCCAACTAGGCCTGAATATACAAATTGCCAACACCGTAGTTGCTACTGAAACAAAAACCAATCGATGGAAAACCCACGGCAATGTGAAGACGGCTGGATCGAATCACCAACACACAATCCCAAAGAAAACCTTCATCGCCACCTCAGGCAACTACGAGGACACATAAACACATACAAAGAGTTATCTCCCTTCTTTTTCAACTAAACAAAAATGCTTCCTTAGCACATACTAAACCTTACAAATCCTTTCTCGAATAAGAACCTGAAGCCATTACCTTACTACTCATAGCTACATGTCAAATTCAATAAGGCAGGAGAAGGATGGGCTGGATGCCCAACTCACCCGAAATGCCTACAAATACAAGATCAATACTTAGTCGGAAGTGCTTAAAGTCAAGACCCAATCACGATGCCAACATCCAGAGCTCATCGAAAGAACTACGACCAAGATTTGTTCCAACTGGAGCTAGGTATACAACCAAACACCCAACGGACCAGGAAGTGAAGGAGACTATGGGAACAACCCACATACCTGCCAACCTCCTAAACTAATCAACAAAGAGGGTCGACTCTAGACATTCGGGAGACCAAACCAATCTATGCACACTAGCATAACCAATATCTCCTAACTGAGGCAAAATCTCAACTCCGGCCCAACTACCGGTAATACACCAAACCATCACACGGATCTCTAGCCACGCTAATAACGGCCTAGGCAACAACCATCTAGGACCGCTCAACAAGGGCAACTCAACCACAAGTCCAAAATCACAATGAAACAGGGATAACCCAGCTAGAAATAGACTAATAAGAACTACCCACGAGCTACAACTCCGGGAAAACACCTCTCAAGGCTAACTTACCCCCATCCACTACTAAAAAATAAACTACAAATAAAACAACATATCGATACTACAATTCGAGTAGCCAAACAACTTAAACAAGTAGCAGGTAGGCATATAAGCAATTACACGACAGAAGGGATAGAGTCGCAACACGAGCAGGACTATCATAAGTCGAAGGTAGCAACAGCCTAACCTGAAGCAACGATATCAGGAACCTCTACCTCTGGTCCACCAAGAGGAGTATCAAGCTGATGGGATATAACTCTGGACTGAGTAGTCGAAACTATAGGTCTAACCAGCCCTCGCCGGGGACAATATCTATAAAGGTAACCAATCTCTCCACAATGATAAAAACCAGGCTGTCTGGGATACACAATCCTGGGGTAATTCCTAGTAAAGTGCCCATGCTCACCAAACCAAAAACAGCCTATACCAGATGAAATCCGATGGGAAAATCTTGACTCGTACCCCAATACCGATAGACAACCCTGCTGAAGAACTAGAAGCTAAACTATAACTGAAGCACCACTCACAGAACCAGGTACTGAAACACTCACCGGAGGACTCAGAGTCCTAGCCACGATGTCCTGAAGCGCTAGGTCGCTATAAATCCAGTCGGAGATTGGGCTGACCCCACACCCCAATCTAGTGCGGTAAACCCTCACTCTGAAGTCCTGGAGCTAGTGGAAGCACTGAAGCAACAGGCACAGAAGCCTCGGCACCAACCGCTATCGCATTCGTCTGAGGAATTCAAGAATGAATGAACAACTGAAGTTTAAAAGTCAATAGAGCAAGGAACGCACGATGAGGAGCCAAGAAGATGAAATATTTCCTAACAATGCCCTGTAGTCTCCCGCAGATAGGATACATACGTCATCGTACCAATCCACGAGACTCTACTTAGACACTTGCTTCTGTACCATGACACTGGTGAACCTAGAGCTCTGATACCAAGCTGTCACGACCCAATTTCTCAAGTCATGATGGCACCTACAACCTCCAGTAGGCGAACCAATTCCCGCAGCCCAAAACGGTTAGTAATGGGCTACTACCTAACTAAAATGCACCAGCAAGCAGAAATAAGCGAAAGCAAAACTCGAATATAAATACATAAAGGAAACTACACCAACCCCAAGACTTGGTATCAATAGTACAGAAGCTTCTAATAGGATATAAGTGCTAGTAGTAACAAAATACAACATAAATTGCCTCCGAAAGTACAAGGAGCAACAGTACAACAGATGAGATGTAGACAAGCCCCGACCGTCAGACGCTCACCCTAGTCCCAAAGATCAAAAAGCTGCACGAGTCTCCAACGCGATCAACGACGAAAGCTCAGCTAATATCTGCACAAAAAAGTGCAGAAGTGTAGTATGAGCACCAAAACCACGGGTACTCAGTAGGTATCATAGGCCGACTGAGCGCATATAAGATATAAAAGCAGTAAGTAACAGATAGCAAGAAAGCAGTCACTGAGGCAATAAGGAAGGCACAAGGAGCTAGCGCAGATCATCCATAACCAAGAGCTTCAAGTAACACATGCTAGCACAGAGATACAATTACACAGAATCACAGGTGAAGGAAAGGAGAACGCACCTGGAGTCCTTGCACAACAATATAAGTAAGTAGAGAGAGAGTTGAGAAAATAGTGGTATACCGGTAACCTCAAGTGGAAGGAAAAGACGGAGAGCAGTCTAACATACTCAAAATGGAATCAACCAGTATAAGGAAGTCATAACACCAATCCAATCACATGATAGCATAACCAGGGAATCACCTCACAAGTACAACCCTAGGATGAAAGAACTAGGCCACAATAACCGAGAGATACCACTCAGCTTCCCACAAGAATAGAACCAGAGTCTCACACTCTGCTCAGAAGGCCACACAAAAGTGCCTCAATAAGATACGACTCTAAAGCCCTCTCAATAATCAAAAATCCCACAACCAAAGCCTCAACAGGCTAGCCATCACTAATCTTTCAAGAACTGGGTGCCAAGACAAGCTCTAAGTAAAAACAGGAGTAAATATAGTCTACCTACAGTCCCAACGGCCGCCCATACAATCGAGGAACACAATCAAGTGAAAACAAACCCTCCGGCATCCCATACTACCAGAGCGTACACTGAACACACAACAAACAAGAGTGGAATCCAATGCATGATATGATATGATGTGAAATAGAACCTCTGTATGTACCTCCTCCGGTGCCAATCAGGCCCAGCAGGCAGGTTCCATGGAAGGACTCAGCCTGTATACCTCTACTCCACCGTATACCCTTCCCTCCGGCGCACGCAGCCCAAAGCCCCAGGCCCAGAGCGGCAAGGTCCATGGAGGTCCCCGACCCCATACTAAAACTCAGTATCAAGACATGTCATCCGGAAGCAAGTCCGGGATCAAGATAGAGACCCAGTCTCAAGTATGCATGCCCAGACCCCGTCCAGGACTAAAGTAGTAGAAAATGCCTTAAAAACCCCTCCAAGGGTGCCCGGGCATAACCGGGTCTAAAACTGTAGTAAATCAAGTCTAGTGCTTCGCCCCGCAGAGACTAGTATCAGTAATAAAA